>KZ309478.1:73182-86923 GCA_000376725.2 Ladona fulva
CAAAGAAAAAGACAAACCTGTTTAGATCGATTTCTTGTGCGCAAAGCAGATGATAAATCGGGAGAAGAACCACCTAAAAAAGTGCAGAAAACCACCAAATCAGACCTGTCTGCTGTTTCTGTGGAAGGGAATTCATCTTCTCAGCTCTAGCCTCCTCCTCCTCGACCGCCACCCCCACAACGAAGGTAACTTACGTAAAGTATTTAATTTTAAATAATATTCACGTAAAGTATTAAAATTTAATTATTTATTTATTTTTTATAACTAATTTTACATGTAATTGACGTGCATTCTAAACAAAAATACACTTAAAAAATACAAAGTTTCAGAGTCTGGAACGGATTAATTGTATTTACATTAATTTCAACGGGAGAAATTGTCTCGGTTCACGACCAGGGTCCAGGAACGGATTAAGTTCGTGAACCGAGGTTCCACTGTATAAGGTGATAATTATTTCAAACACTATCACGTGAAGATAATCAGGTGTTTCTTAAATCAGGAAAATTGATTGTAAAAAAAACGATTTATGAAAGAAAAAAATAATTGCAGGGAGATGTAAGAATTATCGCAAGTCAAAACAAACATAAATGCAATGAAATTTAGATAGGCAGAAAAGCATAAAATAGTGTATGGCTACATAAAAATCATATACCTCATGTAATCTCACCTAGAAATCCATGATAAATTGCTTGGTTGGAAATGAAAATCTGATATTTTCCTTCACTTAACAGTCCGAGAAGTTGGCCACCCTGCTTCCTAATAGGTTATAAACTTATATTGGCTCCCAAAGAGTTTCGAAAATGTATACAAAGAAAAGCTGTGCTCGGGAAATCTCTTTATTTATAAATACAGCAAGGACGTGACAACCTATTCAGAGATACTTTCCGAAGGTTGGCAATCCTGCCTTATGGAGTTGGTGCCCTTGAAATGTATTCATAATTGTACAATAAATATAATTGCAACTAATTACGAGGTATCTGCTCGAGATTTATCTGAGAAAATAATTGCAAGAAATTTTATAATTATCAACATTAATAAGTTGGTAAACCTGCTTAGAAGTGAATTTTATAAATCAACAAATGCCTTATACCGATTTGGTGGGGCCAAAAGCTGCATGTTAGAAATTTACATCGCAAAATTCGAAAATTTTTTCCGCCCTCGTTTTTGTATGGGATTTGTTCCTGAGAGTGAACGAGTGCTTTTCTATGTTTGTTATCAGATGTGAAGTCATTTGTCGTCTCTTTCGTTGGTAGTGTCCGAAGAAAGGAATTGTTCTTTGCCGTCGCGGGCTCCGCTTATATATCCCACGGAATTCTTCTAGAACTCTCCCGAAACCGAGGGAGAAATTCCGGNAAAAATGTTTTACTCATATTTTTTTGATGTTAAACTCGGATTTTGGGTCAAATGACCCCCGCCGTCCTTCTAGTGTTAAAGGATAGAATCATATCATAAACAAAATATGATAGAGAGATGTAAAATTCTCTTGCTCAATCAAGCCATGACACTGCAGGTACTCATTTCAAAACAAACACTCTGGATTATATGAAGATTTTCTTATGGCATGACAAGAATTGTTCACTCTTCCATCCAACACTCTCAGCCACAAGGTAAATATTTTACAAAGAGGGGTTGCTGCTCTCAAATTCTTTATGTATTTAGCATAAAAAGGCATCTTATTATCATTAATAGCAAAGGAGTTTTTGAAATTCTAAACAAAAATTTAAAAATTTGCTTACTGATAACTGTTTTTATTCCCTTGACAAATCCCTGCATTTTTGTAAACAATAATTGTTTACAAGGGTAAGGTGAAAGGTTCTATGCCTGACACAGAGATGGCATTCCAATCAGCGAAAATTTATGATCCCTGCCTGGGTGCACGTGTCATTAGTTCATAAGACAAGTTTCAAAATGTTCTCTCAAGTAGTTTGTTTACACGTATTGTTGCAGTAGATGTCTTTCGTGTTTTTCATTAAAATGGATAAACTTGAATATCGTGCGGTCATAAAATTCTTCGTTTTGGATGGATTAACCCCTAAGGAAATTCATCCGAAGTTCACAAAAGTGTACGGGGACTCTGCTCCTTCAATGTCAACCGTTAAAAAGTGGGCAGCTGAATTTAAACGTGGTCACACATCCCTCTAAGATGACCCACGTGAAGGATGCTCATAAACCGCAACCACACCTGAAACCATCGAAAAGGTGCATGATATCATGTTGGACAATAGGCAAGTGAAGGTGAGTGAGATAGCTGAGGCCGTGGGGATATCAGAAGAAAGGGTGTGAAACATCTTGCACAAAGAATTGGGGATGCGAAAGCTCTGCGCAAGGTGGGTGCCGCATTTGCTGAATGCCGATCAAAAGCAAATGCGCAAGTGATTTTCGCAGCAATGTTTGGACCGATTCAAGAGGGCACCGACCGATTTTGTGCGGCGATTTGTCACCATGGATGAGACATGAGTCCACCACTACACGCCAGAAACAAAACAGCAGTCGAAGCAGTGGGTGGAAGCTGGTGGTTCAGCATCAAAGAAAGCGAAGTCGATCGCATCTGCCGGAAAGGTCATGGCCACTGTGTTTTGGGATGCGAAAGGGATCCTGTTAATTGATTACCTTGAAAAAGGCAGAAAAATTACAGGCGAATATTACTCCAAACTTCTTGACCAGCTGGATGCCAAAATTCACGAGAAGAGGCCTGGCTTGAAGATGAAAAAAAATAATCTTTCACCAGGACAACACACCTGTTCACAAAGGTTCGTTGGCGATGGGAAAACTATGGGATTTGGAGTACGATTTGCTGGGTCATCCCCCCTATTCTTCCGATTTTGCACCCACAGACTTCCATCTGTTCCCAAACTCAAAGAAATTTTTTCTGGAAGTGCTTCACTTCCAATGAAGAAGTTGAGAGGGCTGTAGATGGATATTTTCACAGCCTTCCAGACTCTCACTTCCGGGAAGGAATACTGATGTTGGAGAAATGCTGGACCAAGTGTGTTGAAGTCAAGGGAGATTGTGTAGAAAAATAAAATAATTTTCTAACTGAAAATCACCGTCTTTCATTGTCTAGTCGAGAACATTTCACCTTACCCTCGTAAGTTACCTTAATCTTGTAAACAATATTTTTTTACATCAATGCTTTTTTCCTGTATTACAAATCATAAAATTCTGCCCTCTGAGACAAAACGATTGGAAATCCCTTAAGTTAATACACTCACACTGTGAATACTAATCTTGATTTGAGACAAAAACAACAAAATTAACACTTACTTCGTCTTGCATATGCCAGTAGAATAAGCTGAGAGACACAGTTGACCATCTCCTGTATAAGATAAGGACATTTCCTCGCAACAGTCATGCGATCCTTATCGAGGGTTTGGGGAGGAAGTTGGAGGCGAGAGAGGTGTGCATGCAACAGAGCACGGGCCTTGATTGAATAAATATAGCAGAGTGGTTTTTCCTTATTCTTCTCACTTAGGTTACTTAGCTGCTTCATGAGCTGCAAAAGAAAAGAGAACACAAAATATTAAACCTTGAATTTCTGGAGAGGGACAAGATAATCTTTCTTTTACTTCCAACTGGGGCATAAAATAAGCTTCTTAATATAGAGTTTTTCTACACACTTATATGATGAAATCAAAGCTTTGACAAATTAAACTGAAATTTTAAAGAACCAAAGTCTGCTAAATAACAAATCTACATATGTTTTGCTATTCATAGTCACATGATCCTTCCCTTGGACATTTTGAAAGTAAACTTGTGGTTTGTGGCCCACGGATAAATTTTATGTACAGAACTTATCTACAGGAAATCATTCTCTTAAAACTTTGAACGCAGATGAGTTTGTGTTCAACTTTGAGGCAGAACTCTGGTACCATTCAAGGAATATAAAGGCTTAAGAGTCAAACAAGAGCAGAGAAAACCCTCACACAGCACAAAGTTATGTTCCTTTGCCACTTCTTGTGAAATCGCGCCATATGAAACACTAGTATTATGGGGTATACTGAGGTTTATTCCTCAATTTCATCACCAAAGTATCTATTTGTCATAAAATTTTCCTAACATTCAATATGCATTTAAAAGAAAGTTTCATAATTAAAATTTCACAATCAGAGGTTTGTAGAGCCAGCAAGTCATTATTCACAATATTTTGTTTTCAGAGAAAGCTTCTTATTATAAAAATCTTCTATTTATAAAAACATACTGAAATTAAACTTTCTTACCTTCCAATTGCAGAACAAATCAACCTGATTAATGTGGCAGCTGTTTAGAGGAATCTTTTGGGAAAAGGGATCCCAATTGAGATGTTACCTCAAAGTAGTTTTCTCAGTAAGGAGTTTCCCAAAATGCATTATTTCAAGCTTCTCTCTTTGCTTGTGTGCCTGGTGTCATACAATTTAAAAGTTTTCATACCTCCTTGATCCAGTGACCATTATTTGGAAGTAATGTTTCAATGAAGAAAAAGGACCTCAATATTTTGAGTCACATTTGCAGCATAACCAGGTATCCAGGAGCATTGTCAGGTATTTACAGAAACTTAAATTCTTCCTCTTAAAAGAAACGGTGATACTTATCTTATGGTAACATAAGATTAGGAATACACCTAAAAACTCCTTCAGCAGAACATGTTGGTAGGTTCCCTGCTCTAAAATAACACATACTTCATCAACTTTTGACACCAACAATCCCTTGTTTATACAAAATTGGCAATTGAGAATTGGAGTTGGGCAACCACACACTGCACATTTAATACCGTGGTTATCTCAAAATTTTCTGTGTAGGAAAATATTTTCTCTCGTTTTTTTTAGAAAAGTGATGAGATGCACATGGATCACATGCTTTGAATTTAGAAGAAGAAATTGAAAGAGAAAAAGTCTGCCGCAGCCGAATTCGTTCGTTCGTGGTAGCTTAGAGGACAGAGCACCCGCCTGGCTGTGGCAGACTTTTTTTCTTTCAATTTCTTCTTCTATATTCTCGTTTTTTTGACAAATTTTTGCCATTAAATTTCAACTTCTAACCTTTGTGATATTATTAACCGTTTTCATTAACATTTATTCAAATATAAGTTAGATAAGTACTCCATAATCTACTATGTATAGTCGGCTTTCAGCTACACATACAGCACATTGTTGCTCTAAACCACAAGTGTCATTTGACTTGGCCTTTTTTATGTCGTACTGGCTCCAACAGAGAATTCCTTGGAAAAGTGAGATTTTGATCATTTCCAAAATAACAGAAAATTATTGTATTTCTTACAATATGGTCTCGAGGTTGATGCCAGGTCGATACAAAACTCTCCCATAAGAAATGTATTGCAGAGAATTTAAGAAATTTTTAAAAAGCAGTTTCAGATATGAAAGAAGTTTGTTACTTGATTTGATGATTGCGTTAGGCAAAGTGGTTACCCATTAGACCCCAATACTCAAATACTCATAAATACTTACTCTAACATCCCAGGAAGTACTTTAAAATATTTATGAAAATCCACAAAATGCATTCTTAAGGAAAGAATCAGGAGTTCTAGAATTGACCCTATAATAGCATCAGAATCTCAATTTTCCAAGGAATTCTCTGTTGGAGCCAGTATGACATAAAAAAAGCAAATTCCCAGCATAAAATGTGCATTACATATATATTCAATGTCAATGAATACTGTTGTTTCCTACACTTATTTTCTGTATGAGCATAGACATCACAATCCAATTTGTTAATTGGAAAATTCCCTAGTGTTTGAATCTTGTGCAACTTCCCTTCCACCACTCACGGGACCACCGTTTGTCAACACTCGCAGCAAAGACATTGAGACAACACACTTTCAAGGCAGATGAAGGTGTGTTGTGTGTTTGTTTTGACATGTAGATAATCTCTTGCTGGGACGGAACTTCTTCAGAAAGATGCTGTGTTACGTGTTTTCGCAAGCAAACTTTAAGTAAATCCCACAGGAATTAAATTTGCAATGCTCTTTTTCTGGTTTCAGCCACATCACTGTATTTGATTCATATTTTGAGGTGAATTTGATTTATCTTTTTCCTAATCATTCTTAAGCTCACATAATGTATATCTGCTATATTTTGTAAGTAAATGTTTGCTGTTATTTCATTATAAGCTGCTTATTCTTCTGAAGGCAATTTTCTGTTGTACTAACCAATTGTCTTCCCTCCAAGTTGTCACAAGAATCAAAAGCAGTTGCATGGGTTTTATGTTGCTCTAAAACTGCACATTAAATCCATCATGTATGCTGCAGTAATGTTAATAGTGGTGATTTTTTCCAAAGGAAAATATTTTCAAACAAACAACAAAGAAAGGTACTTACAAAAGGTACTTCTGTATTATCAGTGGGTCTCTCCTGAATTTCGCTGTTGTGCTTTTTATCAAATTCTGAGGAAGCTGCAAGAATCATTATAACCCTCTTGAGAGGCATTGATGGTGTCTTATGAAAATAATAATAATAAATTTGCGTAGTATCCAAAAGGACCTGTAAAAATTAATTCAGCATAAGCATAGTCGTAATCTTACATTTACAACATACAAAGAAATGGAGCAGACAAACTATTGATGGATAAACACATTTAGGTTTTCAATTTACATCAGAAGCAAGTTAAAAAGGAAAAAGGTGTTTTTTTTAGTTTCAATTAAACCCATTAAGAGTGAATTATTGATCAATTAGTAAATAACAAATTGAAAAAACAATTATTTTTTCTCCTACCAGTTTTTCAGATTCTTCATGTTCATGAAGATGAGTTGCAGGTAAGGAATTTAGAAATAGAAGTAAATTTTGAGAGAATGAGTCTAGGGACTAACCTATGTTCCCACCAAAGAAAAACTCTAACGAGGAAATAACAAATACATATTATTGGGCAAATTTGAGACTAAAAAGTTCTAACTTATATTTAAGCTTTATACTAATGAAAGGAAAAATAAAAAAGGGATAGGAATACGGAAGAGGTAAAAAAACAGCAAATATATGCTAAAGAATGAATGAAAATGAACATACTATATATAATCGTGTATATATCAACATTTAAATACAAATTTCAATGAAAAACCTACTATTGATCAATAACTGACATAATTACAATGTCAATCAGCATTAAAATTAATACATGGCATAACAAGTGATTAGATTCTCTTAATTTTGCAAGATGAAATACACATTATCGATAAACAAAAACTCCTACCTGGCCTTCCTAGAATTCAACCTCACAAAACAGCACTGTAATTGACTTAGACTAACTAAAAAGTAATGTAACTTAACCATTCAAATTTATGCTAAAAATGTTAACCAAGTAAACGCCCCCATCAAGAATGACAGAAGATCGTTCTTAGAAAGAATGTTTCTAAAATGATTCACTCAATACCGATAAAATCTTCCACATAGTATTTCCCTGAATTTCTCAAGCAATGACATCCTAGATTCTAACATTAGTAGAATGCATTGGTTGAAGATCTTTCTCTTCTACCTCTTGTAGTAGGATTGATACTTGTGCTGCAAAAAAATTATACATTACCTTAGTTTTTGATAAGTTTATCCAGTGTCCTATTTTCTGCCCCGCCGTGTTCAGTTCTTGAAGTCTTGATGCTAGATCTTCACCATTGGTAGTGAAGAGTACTATATAATCAGCAAACCGCCAATGACTGATGTATTCTCCTGTGATCCTTAGTCCTTTTTCCTCCCAGTCTAAAGTTTTCAAAACTTCTTCAAGAATGGCTGTAAAAAGAATTGGTGAAAGGCAGTCGCCTTGTCTCACTCCCTTTTCAATCTGGAATTCTTGTTTCTAGATGCAGCATTACAGAGGCTGTGGCATCCTTATATATGCTGCATAAGAGTTTAATGTACACAGCAGCTATCCCTTGTTTCCATAGAGTTTCCAGTGTGAATGAGGTACATACCTAGTCAAAGGCCTGGGCATAGTCCATGAATCAGAGTACTAGTGGCATCACGTTCATGATTCATGTGGTCATTCGGTCAGCCGATAATTTCTTGCAGCATGTGGATGAGGTCCATAGTGCTGAATCCCTTGCGAAATCCAGCTTGTTCTCTGGGCTGGGCAGCTGCCAGGGACGTCTTCAGACGTGCAGTTATTACTATCATGAACATTTTATAAATAACAGGAAGGAGGCTGATGGTAGTAACGGTAGTTCTTCAAATCTTACTTGCTTCCTTCCTTGTGCAAAGGACAATCTTAGAATAGTTCCAGTCCTTTGGAATTCTCCCTTGTCTAAGGCAATTAGTGAATAACTGCGCTAGGACAGGAGACATTTCTGTAACACCAAGTTTCAGATATTCTGCTAAAACTCCATCAGCTCCTCCTGCCTTTCCATTCTTCATCTTCTTGATGGCCTCTGTTACTTCTTCTGGGAGGAAAGAGGGGGGATATTCTGAGTTTTGTGTTTCTTCTTAGTTTTCCTCATCAACATTTTCTGTCTTCTTGTATTATTTGGTGAAGTATTCTGCTACTGTCCTCAGTATTGCTTGTCTATTGGAAATTGTTGTGCCATTTTCTTTCTGGGCAGCCAAGATTTGTTTCTTTCCCATTGCTAGGCATTGTCTGACCCTCTTCATGCTCTTGTTGTTCTCTATAGCCTCTTTCACAACTCTTTCATTGAAATTCCTTGTCTTCCTTAATTATCCTTAGATACACTAGCAAAGCTCGGCGTACTCAATATTATCTCTTTGTGTGCCTGAATTCTTCAATTCCTTTGGTTGTCATCATTTGCCTAATTTACTCACTGAACTTTCTATCTCTTGGTCTTTTAGAAAACATTTGCCACTTCTTCTGGTTGCCTTCATGACTGCCAAAATTTGACTTCCAGTTCTTTTTCTTTCAGAGGTGAAAACCTTTCTTCTAATTTTCTAATACTTAATACTTCATCTGTCCAGCATGATACTAACTTCTTGCATTCTATTTGGAGGTTAACCTTCATTCTGCACCTTACAATTCTGTGGTCACTTCCGGTGCTGAAGTTGTTCAACACTTCACAGTTATTGACTGTGTAGAGTTTGTTCACCAATATGTAGTCTATTTGATTTTTCACTCCATTTCACTCCAAATATTGTCTCACATACTCAATGACTTTTCATTGTGCTATCAAAATAGTCTGAAACTCTTTTTTTTAGTTAATAATAAGTAATAAAATACTATATGGAATTTTGTTTCCATTGAGTAAATAAAGTTTGAGAAATAAAATTTCATAGTGACATAGTGAGCAAGCGAGATCTATGGAACCTCCAAAAACTCACTTTTTTGTTCTACCTTTCTATGATCAAATTGATAAGAACAGAAGCACTTGCATTATATTGTTAAACAAGGGTTGGTGCAACTTGTTTTTCTTTTAGTTTTCATACTCCAAATTCAAGTATTCATAATAAAATTCCAACATTAGTAACAAGAGATTCACGGTTTACTAACATCCCTCATTAAAAATAACTCTGGTGGCATGATAATTAATTATATACCTGAATAGCTTACCTGATCTCCTGAGTATCTAATGGACTTGTACCACCACATACCTACTACTGTAGGTAAAGCGACCATGAAGACCAGAGCATAAAGACCCAAAACCTGTAATAAAAGTAAAAAATATTAAATAATCCTAAAAGAATAAATTTCTTTTAGATTGAGAAGGCTTTTGATTACAGTCTCAAAATAAAAAAAGAAAGAAAATTTATATTTTCATGAAAAAATTATGCTACATGAAATATTTAAAACATAAATCACTGAAATCCATGATTAGTAATAAGCAATGCAAAGACACAAGGATAAGGAAAAGTGTTTTTAACATTGCACAGTAAACCGTGTGGCTGATCCCAGGGAATAACAAGTAGGGAATAGGAAAAACATTGGTTACTTACCCAAACAGAATTTTCCTTCTCCACAATCCATGAAGGAAGAGCTATGCCAAAACTCATAGCACCCGGGCCATCTGGATTTCCATACTTTTCCCAATTTCTCCGAGCATCTTCGTCAGTTAAAGCCTGATAAGCTGCATGAACAGCATAAAACATATCATTACCTTCTAATATACCTGATAATTTTATCTTTTAAGAAGCAACTATAAAAATAACTCTTTCAGAAGGTAATACAACATTATTTGACTGGCAACACCCAATATCATACTAAACTAAAAACAATGAAATGTTACAGCAACGTAACATGATTCATATATATGTTAAGTGCACAACACTTTTTACATTCAGTAAATCAACTATTTCTTGAAATTTTACAAAATAAATGGTGTAAAGAAAGGGTCTCTGAGAAGAACTATTACTTCATGTTATTAGTGCACACTGATTTCATCAATAGGATCACCATAATTAAAGATGTGGAAATTAACAACTTGTATTTTGAACCCATAATAAAATTGTATTTAAAACTTAAAACTAGAATAATGAATAAAATGACCAACGACTGAAATGATTTTAAAAATTTGTTACAGTTTATGGTGGTTCTAATGATGGATTATAAATTAGGCACACTTTTCACAAACTCCCCAAATAAATTAGAGACCATGCATCCAAAGCTGATTACCAATAGATTTTGATCTATCACTGGAACCTAATTTCAGTTACTGAGATTATTGAACATGTGATCATAAAAGTAAAAATAAATCAGTTGGTTATGGTAGATTATATTTTATAGGATAAACACTTTATGGTGCTAGGTCATACTAAAGAAAATTCATAATACCTGAGCAACTTAAATTATATAATAAAAAGCTACTGTACTTAACAGCATTCATTCATGATTACTCTTTAACAGCCAATGGAAATTAAAGATTCAATTTCTGAAGTTACTTGCTTCATTCTACATCATGTTCCAATATGTTAGGAGTTGGATTAGTTAATGGCATTGCTGACATACACTTTAAATTACAGTTAAGAAAAACTAAGTGATTAAGAAGAGGAAGGAAATCTCAAATATATTCAAGTTAGTATACTTTTTTCCCAAAACATACAACAATTAATTTCCTAAAAATGATAAATTATAATGATTCTGGAAATTTCTTCTTTTCCCAAAACATTTCAATCACATTATCCAAATTTCCCCAATCTGTTTTCTTCCACATAATATCAAATCAGATGCCATGAACAATATTTAATAATGCGACCCTTTAAGACACAGAGTATACAGTAATCTTCACATTAAAACTTTAAAATCGAATCGTTTTCGTAACTATAATGCATTACACTAAATATTAACAGCTACAGCAACTATGTTTTGCATATTAAAACAGGAACCCATTTGGCACCCAAAATTTGGTGAGTTGAAATATAGGTTTACCAAATATGCCACACAACTTCGAAAATCCATATACTGACCGAAAATAATTACAAAAATTACTCCTAATTTTACACATGCTGACAACAGCTGATGGCATGACAAGCTACATTCGATGAACATTAAGGTGACCAATTTTTTACAATGAAAAGGACAAAAATATTTAAGAAAAAAGTACAACGTAAATAAATGAAACATTTTATCAATTCAAACAAAAATACACTAATTATGCTTACCCATAATTACCTGGCCCATAAAATGCACTTTTTTCCCATGAAAATGTTAATCTAAAATTGGTGCACATATTATGAGCCGAGGGTGAGCATTTATCTGACATCAGGAATAGCCATACAATAGTAATTGTAAATAATGTTGCTCTTTGACTTCTGGGTTTTATTTTTTNTATTTAATAAAACGAGTATTTTTCCATTGAATGGATATTTTATGTCAATATATCGGCATCTCTGAATGCAGAGATTAACAGATTAGTTTTAAAATATCGAAAAGGAGGACACTTTTCGAGGAAGGACAGAAACTACAAAAGGACTGTCCTCCCTAAAGGAGGACGATTGGTCACCTTATGAACATGAATGATACAGCTCATATATAAGGACTTACGGTCGGCATATCAAATTAAGAAACACACAAAAAAGCAGTATTATTGATATCCTGTTAATGCGGAAAAACAACGAACGGCAGGGTGCAATTAAGCCAGGAATCGTACATCAATTTCACGACAGTCAAATCGTAACTATCAACGAGGAAATGAAATGGTACTTTACCTTTGGTAAGTTTCATAAATGCCTTCTCATTTCCTGTCTCCTTATCTGGATGCAAAATTAGTGACAGTTTTCTGTAAGCCTTTTTCACCTCGGCTTGTGATGAACCCTACAAACATTTATAGAACAAAAATTATACCACTTTCATAAAATAATGGGATTTCTTAGGTTTAAAAAATAACACTTACGACAGGAATCTTGAGAATCTCGTACGGATCGAAGTTAGCATACTCATAATCAAACTGGGATACTTTATATGCCAAAAACAGCAATATAGCCCAACCAAGAATAAGCAACGCTTTTCTGTTGAAATGATAGAAGTTAAAGGTTTAAGATAAAATCGATTATCACAAAATATTGAAAAACGTTACCTAACAACTTACATGAAAATCTGTTTGGTAACTTTCCATGGCTCGTTCGACTGCAATATAAGCTTCTTTCTCAGACAATTATCACACTGACACTCTTTGTCAACACTCCTAGAATCTAAATAAAATGAGTTAACGTATTATTGTATTCATTCAAGCATTTCAACCGTTAAATCTATAAATAAGGAATGAAAACGACAATCCTCTGTGTGAAAAGTAGCAGTTATGTTCTTCATTTTCTTAAATTTTAAAACTAAATATCAATTAGGAAATGTTTCTTCACACTAACTTTAAATTTAAAGACTTTGCAGGTATAAGTTTTAAACTAAATTATAAATAATTTCTAAACTCAACAAAAGACACTTCACCGGTTACCCGGTAAACTTTCTTACCGTCTTTTTTCTGTCGCGGCCACCAGTAATATGTGCTAGGAATTAGTAAAAGGGCAAGAAATGATAAAAGAAAATAGAAAAATGTGCCTCCACTCTCATCATACTGAAATTTTTGTCCTCCCATTCTGACAACTTTACATCACACTTGGCCACATAACGGAACAACACACTCGGACGTGTTCTTTATTTGTCGACGTTGCCACATCGACAGAGGACAGAGGTCTCACATTTATGTTAAGTCAAACTAACTGTCAATACTTAAGAAGTGTTTGTGTATTCACTATTTTATGACATTTATTAACTTTACCCTCAGAAATGTTTTTATATACATATGTATCTTCCTTTTTGCAGTTCGTACCAGAAGATTTCATCGTAAATGGTCTTGTATCATGCATAAAGCAGTCAAGTTTCTCTATGTTTTGACCTGGCTGTTTTACATTATTAAGTAATACAGTTACGAAAACCAAATTGGGGATTAACTTGTAAATTCTTTGATTGGAGTTCGAAGATTTCTTTGAATTCCCTATTTTTATTACCTATGCCAATTTATAATAGCAACATTTTTATGTGGAAAAAGGTAAAAACATGTTTATATTGATATCGTGAAACTATACATTTCCGTACTGAGTCTATGCAACTTTTTTTACGTAAGAAATATAATTCTATTTTAATTTTTTTACTATTCGTTACTAATCCCTACATATACATAGATTTAACAGATTTGTTATGCGCAGGTTTCTTTTGGCATATATCCAGCTATGATTTGCAAATTACTGTTTTATGTGAAATTACATTCATACACACAATTTTTAAAAAGGCGCCAAGTGTAAATAGAGTAGACGAAATAAAGTCCTAGCTGGTCCTAGCATCGTACCCAGGGCGAACCAGGAGATATGTACTCAAAATGCAGAAATTCTAAAAACTATATA
>KZ309479.1:11954-51350 GCA_000376725.2 Ladona fulva
TTCACAGGTAAATTCCGAGGAATTGTTCGAATTTCTTTCCGCTGTGTCTGAAATCGTTAATCTTGGACTCGTTCCGCTTAATTCATTATTGATTGTTATGATTTCCAAGATACCTTCTAATTTGAGGCAGTTATGGCTATCAGCCATTCAAAAGGAGTTAACTTGGGATGTAATTGTGTCCCAAATATGGGCTGAATTCGTTAGTTCACGGGAGTTTGATCGTTTAATCTCCATTAAGGTTAAGAGATTCCAGTCCCCAGACGAAAAACCTGTGGATTTCTATTATTCTATTCTTAATTCTGTCAAACTTTTGGGCTTATCGTACTCTGATAATGATTTAATTTCTTTAATTCTTGATGGCTTGAACCCGCTCACGCGCGGTACCTTTATTTTTCAGTCTAAACCCGTCACATTGAGCGAACTTAAAGCTCTTTTGGTTCAATCTTCAAAATATTTAATGGATAATCACGATTATTTTCGTTTATTTACATCTTGGTGCCAAACGCCTATTCCGAACTCAAATGTTATTTGTTCGTTCTGTCGCCGCCAGGGGCATGTTTATGAAAGGTGTAGGAGGCGAAGAATTTCGAATTCCCGAACTCTTCCACGTTTAACTATGTTAAATATAACTCAAAACCTCATTAATAACTTGCCGGTCATTACTTCTGCTGTTGATAAGTTGACTGCTCAAGCCTTAATAGATTCGGGCTCCTCGTATTCATTTTTAGATACTCAATTCGTCAATAAACTCGCTTCAAAATCAATTCTAACTTCCGATTCGCCTGTTTATGTTAGTGGAATTGGAGGTTTTAGGTATGAACTTCGTCATAGTCTTTAAGTTAAGATAACTATTCGTTCTTTATCCTGGTATCATCGGTTTTATATACTGCCGTTGCCTCTTCCTGTCCTTTTAGGAAGGGATTTTATTGTTAAAACCAAATTAATTGTGGGTCCAGATTATTTTTCGTTTCATGCTCTTCCTGACTGTCGTTGGCCTTTTGAGAATGCTGGATGGAATCCTGAGGAGGATGCTGGTTTGGTTGATGCTTCTTTACAGTCTTTGTTTACTGAAGACTCTTCTATTGCCAATTCTACAATTGTCCACAAGAAACACCAGGCTGGTATGTTAAATAGCCTTCTAAATCCCACTATTCCTGAGACTAATATTACTCCATCTTCTGCCATCTCCTCTTTAATCGATAATTTCTCTGATGTCATAACTCCTAGGCTCGGTTTGACTAATTTGTTGACATATGATATCGAATTAAATGATTCTCAACCATTACGTTCTCATCCTTTTTCTCTCTCACCCCCCAAAGCGAAGCTACTTCAAGAGCAAGTTAATGTTTTGCTACTTCAGGGTGTTATTGAACCATCAACTTCGGAGTGGGCTTTGCCAGCGTTCCTAATTCCAAAGNGAAAAAGTACGAAAAATCGACTTTTGACCGCAAAAACGGGCTCTCCAGACCACTGTGCGGCGTTTTCAGATTCTAGCAGCACTTCGAACGGGCGTCAGCAGCGCTTCTAACTGGCGCTGATGACTGCCAACCATCTTCCAGTCTATGATTGACATTGGAAGTGGAAGGTGATTTACTGATGGTGATGTTGCTAATTCGGAGGAAGAAACGCCAAAATAGAAGAAGAAGATTCTGGGTAAACTGGCGAAATTCGAACGCCCGTTTGCAGCACGGTGTTCCAACTCCCATGTATTTCTTTCGTAATTAAACGCTGGTTACGTCACAGGGGTTGGGGTAGAACACAAACGACGTCAATATGGCGGATAAGTTTGAACGACCAATGAAAAGCAAGGAAAGCGCTTTACGCGGATGATTTGAACTCTAAAAAGATTTTTCGTTTTTATGCGGCGTTATTGAGATTTTCAGGAAGGAAAAGGATAGAGAAATTAAAAGCATAATATTTTTCATTTATTTATTGAGAAAATAGATGCACAACATGTATTACAACATCACAACATCATAAATAAACCCATAAATATAGCAGTATTTTCTTTGGAACAGTAACAGAATAAACAAACTGCTATCAAACAAAATAAAACACAGGAAAGTAAGGCTGCCAGAGAAAGCCATGGAAAATAGATCCCAATGCACTTAATAAGAGAAGAATCATTTCAGATTGGTGAGGAAAGCTTACACATCATGCACCTTGAGCCAGGCAAAGAACCCTTCATCTCACACTTAACTAAAAACACAGCATGTATGATAACATCACAACTTCATAAATAAACCCATAAACATAGCAGTATTTCCTTTGGAATAGTAATAGAATCAACCAACTGCTATCAAACAAAATAAAGCAAAGGAAAACAAGGCTGCCAAAGAAAGCCATGGAAAATAGTTCTCAATTCAGTTAACAAGATCGGAATCATTTCAGATTGGTGAGAAAAGCTTACATATGAAGCACCTTGAGCCAGGCAAAGAACACTTAATCTCACACTTAACTAAATGCACAGCATGTATGTTAACATCACTTCATAAATAAACCCACAAACATAGCAGTATTTTCTTTGGAACAGTAACAGAATAAACAAACTGCTGTCAAACGAAATAAAGCAAAGGAAAACAAGGCTGCGAAAGAAAGCCATGGAAAATAGTTCTCAATTCAGTTAACAAGATCAGAATCATTTCAGATTGGTGAGAAAAGCTTACATATCATGCACCTTGAGCCAGGCAAAGAACACTTAATCTCACACTTAACTAAATGCACAGCATGTATGTTAACATCACTTCATAAATAAACCCATAAACATAGCAGTATTTCCTTTGGAATAGTAATAGAATCAACCAACTGCTATCAAACAAAATAAAGCAAAGGAAAACAAGGCTGCCAAAGTAAGCCATGTAAAATAGTTCCCAATGAACTTATTAAGAGCAGAATCATTTCAGATTGGTGAGGAAAGCTTACACATCATGCACCTTATGCCAGGCAAAGAACCCTTCATCTCACACTTAACTAAATACACGGCATTTATGATAACATCAAAACTTCACAAAATTAACCCATAAACATAGCAGTATTTCATTTAATAATTATATGTTTAAATAACAAATATAAGTAGACGCTTGGCTGAAATAAAATAGATATATATATAATAATGTATAGACACTGATTACTACGTAGTAGTGTAATCACCAGTGCTTCAACATCTGAGCTCATTCAGCTTGTTGAACCCACTGGAATTTAGCCCCTAACTGTTTTCAAGAAAGTTGAATACATTGTCCGGTTGGAGATGTGGTAGCCCACACACTGTTTACTGATTAATAACTTCATATATGCCCACACCTACCAGGTCATGCACATATATACAGAGATTAATTAAAAAAAATAATAATAACAAATGTTACTAAGATAACTAAACGATCAGTTACTCGAAATGTGCGCACACATACAACTAAACAGTTTAGTATTTTTTCCCAGTATTAAAATGGATTTCAAAGAGATAGCTGTGTGTGAATTCCTCGAATTACGAAATTCGAAGAAGAAAAATGAAGAGGAAAAAGCAATATTGGGTGCACCCAATTACAGCTCAACGGTTGTTGAAAGGGCAATTTCACAAACTTTACGAAACATTAAGATCCCATCCAGATAAGTTTCTTGGATATTACCGATTGAGCATCAGCAGTTTCGATGAGCTTTTGAATCGAATAAAACCATTAATAACATACCAAGATACCAAGTGGAGAAGATCCATCTCCCTCTCGAAATAAATGTATTTTCGGCGTTTGTTTGCAACATGTCTCCATAACCAAATCACCAGTTCCTTTTGTTTTCTTTTCAGTGAAAGTCCAACACTAGCTTCCACAAGAGGACATACTACAAATAAGATTCTGAAAAGGTCTGTGATTCTGTATCTCCGAAGTTTGTACGTGCTTACATATGATAGTTCTTGTTGAAAGCTTTTTTGGACAACACTTTCCTTCTTGTTTCTGAGTTACATATACCATCTTGAGTGATCATGCTTTCAAGATATCAAATTCTTTAGATGTTCTTCTTTTGTAGGTTATTTATTTATTTATTTAGTCAACGGGATATACCCATCTTTACAAACAATGTACAGTCACTAAAATTACTTTAACAGAAATGAAAGATATGACTACATGATTTTACAAGTACATACAAGTACGTACTCACTTGTAGGTACATAATATCACAAGCATTGAAATATATCAACAATCATAAATTTTATGTTTTACATTTACAATGGTGCAAAGAATAAAGTAAGTGAATACATAAATACAGCATTTGTCAAGTAGAATATTTACAAAAAGTTGAAATTTATATAAAAAAATATTGATATCTGAGGATTAAAATGAAATGTTACACATAATTTATGGAAGCAAATATAAATACATATAAATCATACAATAATATATTTTTTGTATTTCCAGTAAGTAAGTGATGAATAATACTTCTTAAAATTGTTTAGTATTCAAGAGGGCTTAAGTTTTTAATTCTGCGTGAGTTAGAGTGGAATATGTCTATATTTTTAAGGAGAGTATTTGCTAGTCGTTGTAGTCTATTGAGAGGTGCATTATAGGAGTAATTAGTTTTCGACACAGGTATGGCAAATAGGTCTTGGCCTCTGGTAACATGGGATGGCACACGAAATTTTATATGTTCTAAAATTGATGGACAGTCTATTTTACTGTGGAGTAGGTTGTGCAAAAATATCAAGTCGGATAATAGACGGCGATGATCAAGAGGAAAAAGTCTTAAGCTCTTTTTGTATAACTTCATATGATATATTTTGTATTTCATTGCCCTGCTTATAGTTAATAAATCTAAGAAATTTATGCTGCACTCTTTCTATTAATTTAGAATGTTTTGTATTGTGCCGTATCTTAGCCCGATGCAGCACTTTCATAATTTCCCGCCCAGCTGCGCTGAGAGGGAGAGAGAGAGAGAAGCAGGGTGGGAAACCTTGCTTCCGCTCTGTCAAAACTTGGTTGCAAAGATTGGTTGCTAAGTTGGTTGACAAGTTCGATACTAGCCATCCCACTAGCCGTGCCGCTAGCCGTGCCGCTAGAAGGTTGAATCGTTACTTATATAGTGGTCTGCGGATGGATACCCTTCTACCTGGAGTGATCAAATTGGCGGGAGTGCATTCGATTGGAACACCATGCTGTACTTTCCCTTCTGCTACCACATCTGGTGATTTGCCCCTGTTCCCCCTCCAACTATTTCTCCTCTCCTGCTTTTGGAGGGAGTGTGAGTTTTCTTCTTCAAGAGAGTGCCTGCTGAGACTCATGTCTTGCTCCTATACCAAGCAGCTCAACTTTACTGTGTACTTGCCATTAGTTCCTGGACTGACTATTTGACATTTATTGTAATCTCCAACGATCCCACTCAACTTACCTTGGGATAATAATCTGCTAGTGTCTTTGTGTTAAGCTTATTTCTCAAGTGTTTAGTTGGACCTTGTCATCACAGCTGATGGTGTGTGAGACCTCCATTTTCTTAAACAGTAATTACATTGGTGATTTCATGCTATGTTTGACTATGCCGTTCATTTCTCCTTCTCTTGCTTATATGTGGATACCTCGATTTCTCACAAGTGATCTAATGCCGCTACTTACGATAGTGTTTCAATACTACATTGATTTCTATTAAGAGAAGCGGTACAAAATTGGTAGCAGGGCTCGTGGTTTGATTAACTTGTGCGAGTTATCGTGGTTATATTGTGGGTTGTTTGTTTGCTTTCATTTTTTTTATTCTTTGCTTTACAAAGCTGGTGCTGTCCAATTATCTTGTGCGTACTTACTTCGACCAAGTTTTGTTGCTGTTTCATGCCGGGCAACCCTTATGTAAGAGCATATCATATGACCGCGGCGGACAGACGTAAACGAAATCAAGCAAAAGCTGAAATGGAGAACGTAACGAATCCCTCATCCAATTCAATTCAGATTCAGACGTCGTTAGGATCATCTTCGTTAAATTGTGATTTACTCAAACAATTATCTGGTCAGGTACGTGCGTTTTCACAGGTAAATTCCGAGGAATTGTTCGAATTTCTTTCCGCTGTGTCTGAAATCGTTAATCTTGGACTCGTTCCGCTTAATTCATTATTGATTGTTATGATTTCCAAGATACCTTCTAATTTGAGGCAGTTATGGCTATCAGCCATTCAAAAGGAGTTAACTTGGGATGTAATTGTGTCCCAAATATGGGCTGAATTCGTTAGTTCACGGGAGTTTGATCGTTTAATCTCCATTAAGGTTAAGAGATTCCAGTCCCCAGACGAAAAACCTGTGGATTTCTATTATTCTATTCTTAATTCTGTCAAACTTTTGGGCTTATCGTACTCTGATAATGATTTAATTTCTTTAATTCTTGATGGCTTGAACCCGCTCACGCGCGGTACGTTTATTTTTCAGTCTAAACCCGTCACTTTGAGCGAACTTAAAGCTCTTTTGGTTCAATCTTCAAAATATTTAATGGATAATCAGGATTATTTTCGTTTATTTACATCTTGGCGCCAAACGCCTAATCCGAACTCAAATGTTATTTGTTCGTTCTGTCGCCGCCAGGGGCATGTTTATGAAAGGTGTAGGAGGCGAAGAATTTCGAATTCACGAACTCTTCCTCGGTTAACTATGTTAAATATAACTCAAAACCTCATTAATAACTTGCCGGTCATTACTTCTGCTGTTGATAAGTTGACTGCTCAAGCCTTAATAGATTCGGGCTCTTCGTATTCATTTTTAGATACTCAATTCGCCAATAAACTCGCTTCAAAATCAATTCTTACTTCCAATTCACCTGTTTATGTTAGTGGAATTGGAGGTTTTAGGTATGAACTTCGTCATAGTCTTAAAGTTAAGATAACTATTCGTTCTTTATCCTGGTATCATCGGTTTTATATACTGCCGTTGCCTCTTCCTGTCCTTTTAGGAAGGGATTTTATTGTTAAAACCAAATTAATTGTGGGTCCAGATTATTTTTCGTTTCATGCTCTTCCTGACTGTCGTTGGCCTTATGAGAATGCTGGATCGAATCCTGAGGAGGATGCCGGTTTGGTTGATGCTTCTTTACAGTCTTTGTTTACTGAAGACTCTTCTATTACCAATTCTACAATCGTCCACAAGAAACACCAGGCTGGTATGTTGAATAGCCTTCAAAATCCTACTATTTCGGAGACTAATGTTACTACATCTTCTGCCATCTCCTCTTTAATCGATAATTTCTCTGATGTCATAACTCCTAGGCTCGGCTTGACTAATTTGTTGACATATGATATCGAATTAACTGATTCTCAACCATTACGTTCTCATCCTTTTTCTCTTTCACCCCCAAAAGCTAAGCTACTTCAAGAGCAAGTTAATGTTTTGCTACTGCAGGGTGTTATTGAACCATCAACCTCGGAGTGGGCTTCGCCAGCGTTTCTAATCCCAAAGAAAGATGGGAGGCATAGATTGGTAGTTGATTATAGAAAACTGAACAAGAAGGTAAAAGTGGACCCTTATCCTACCCCATCCGTTGATCATGCTTTTCAATACCTGTCAGATGCCAAATTTTTCTCCATTTTAGACTTGAATTCTGCTTTTAATCAGATACCCTTATCTGATTCTTCAAAAAAGGTTACTGCTTTTGTTACTCCCTTTGGATTGTATCATTATACTCGTCTCCCTTTTGGGTTTGTAAACTCGCCACAGGTGTTTACTCGTCTTATGGATATGGTATTAGGGGATTTAAAATTTAGTTGTGTCTATCCTTATATTGATGATCTTTGCATCTATTCCAAGGACCTCAAATCTCATGTTAACCATCTGAATGCTGTGCTCACCAAACTTCGTGAGGCAGGTCTGACCCTACATAAGGACAAGTTGAAGCTATGCCAGTCTTCTATTTCTTTTTTGGGACATCTCATCCAGGATGGAAAGCTTTCTGTTGATCCTGACAGAATCCATCCTGTCATCGACTTCCCAGTGCCTTGTACCTTGAAACAGGTCTCCAGATTTCTTGGTATGACTGGTTTTTATTCTAAATTTATTCCTGGGTATGCTGATATAGCTTACCCCTTAAACCTATTAAAACGTAAAAATACACCGTTTCTGTGGTCCACTCTTCAATCTCAATCTTTTGAAAAATTAAAATTAGCTTTAACTACACCACCTGTACTTTGTATGCCTCGTTTTGCTCAAGAGTTTCATCTCTTTGTGGACGCCAGTCATGTAGCCCTAGGGGCAGTACTAAACCATAAATTTGATGGGAAGTTTTTACCTGTTGCTTATGCCAGCAAGACGCTCAACACTCATGAGCAGAAACTAAGCAGTTACAAACTGGAATGCATGGCATGCACTTGGGCAGTCGATAAATTTAAAGATTATATCCAAGTGATGCCTTTTCATCTATACACTGATAATGGGGCACTTACATGGCTTTTCTCCCATCCCAAGCAACTAGGGAAGATTGGACGCATGGTTCTAAAGTTGTCTACTTATAAATTCACAATTCACCATGTAAGAGGAAACATTAATTTACCTGCCGACTGTTTATCTCGTGTTACCATTACTGAACCATCTCCTGAAAGGGGCATATCTTGTTTTTTGAATAAGGTCCCACTTTCTTTTGTCGATATTAGGATACACCAAAAGCAAGATCCTTTTTGTCTTAAAATTCTCAACAAATTCTCCAACCCTAAGGTAACTGTTGTTAAAGCCAGTGGGACGTCCTATGCCCTTAAAGATGGGATACTCTGTTGTATCCTGCCCAGATGTAAAACCTATAAAATCGTTGTTCCTGTTGTCATTCGACCTATGTTATTTAAATACTTTCATTGTTTACCTTCTGCTGCTCATTCTGGAATCATGAAAACGGTGACCAGGATTTCTCATTCTTATTAGTGGCCTAACCACAGGGCAGAAATAACTGAAATGGTTAAAAGGTGCCATCTCTGCCAAATTACCAAACCTAGAAACACTCTTTCTCCTGGTATCTTATCTTCGCAAATTGAATCTGTTCCCTGGCAAAGACTTTATATTGATTTTGTTGGTCCACTACCTCGCTCAAAAAGGGGTTACTGTTATATATTCACAGTTGTTGACGGATTTACCAAGATGTCCTTCCTTGAACCTGTACGGGATGCTTCTTCCTCCAGTACTATTAATGTGTTATTTCATAATCTATTTCCCAAATTTGGATATCCAAAATCCTTGGTATCTGATAATGCCACTGCTTTTAGAGCTGAAGTATTCAAAAATATGTGTTTCTCGTATGGTGTTAAGCATATATTTACTTCACCTTACTACTCTTGTCCCAATATTGCGGAGAGAGTTCATAGAAATCTTCGTTTTGCCCTGACTGCGTTTACTCAGGAAAATCATGCCAGTGTACGTGCCTTGTTAACTTGATCGCGCTCTTTCGCCAAGTTTTGTTCGTTGCAAGTTTTAGCTTGCTCATGCGCCATCCTCAATCGATCCCTAAGTTCTGATTCATAGGTAGTACCTCCACCCGTCGGTTGCGGGGATGGTGACAAAATTGCTTCCCAAGGCATGCTTAATTCCTGACCTTGCATGAGGTAGGCAGGGGTGAACCCTGTTATCCTGTGCCTGCTGGTTCTATATACGAACAATGCGAAATTTAAGTGTTCGTCCCAATCCCTGTGGTCTTGTGCCACATAATGGGATATCACCTCTGCGAAGCACTGATGTGCCCGTTAGAGACGGCCGTTAGTCACTGGATGGTATGCGGAAGTGAAGATTGAGTTGACCTGCAGCAAGTCGCAAACGTTTTTCATCAACTGGGACATGAAGTTTGCTCCACGGTCGGTTAGCAAATACCGTGGGACACTGTGTCGACAAACTACATGCTGTACATATACTCGAGCTACTGTCTCTGCCGACTGGTCGGGGATGGCTACAGCTTCAGGGTACGGCTTAAATTAGTCTTGACAGGTCAGTACGTACTTGTTCCCATGCGCGGACCTGGGTTACCTACAATGTCTAAGGCTAGCTTTTCCAGAGGGGCCGAGGCCTCGGTTACCAGTTGGATGGGTATGGAAAGTTTTTTCGCTTTACGTTTTTTGCAGATTAAGCAATTCTGCACGTAATTTTGAGCGTCCATGTAGCACCTGTTCCAGAAAAAATTCCTCTGAACTAAATCTAAGGTTTTCCCAAAGCAGAGGTGTCCCGCGAGGGGTATATCAGGGGTTGTAAAAAATTAATTGGAGCATTCACAATCAATTATTATTCTGTCAATCAATTTATTTTAATTGGTACATAAACCAGCTGACAATTGTAATTAATTGTAATTAATCGTCAATTATTTTGTAAAATGTAAAACATGGTATTAGCTTTGATTTCAGGAGCACATGTGACTGAAAATAAAAACAAAAAGCCTTGCAACTTAAAAATCCTTTATTAACAAAAAGGTGAATTTTTACACTCTGTGCTCATTACATATTTCTGCAACTGCTGCTTCGTCCCAGAAAGAACGATTCACATTAAGAAACAGCTGCATTTCCAAATTCATTGGCAAAAGGTGTTGCCGAAAGTCATTAAAAGCATAACCTGCTCAGCTGAAGAAGTGTTCTAGGATATTTGAGGTAGGCAACAAAAATCTACAATCTCTGTATTGCTGAACTGACATTTTGCTTTGCTGAAATTTTCGTGCCGTGTTTCCATCGTTTGAAGAGCCAAAGCCTTGCTTCGGACAGTCAATTACAAGACCTAATTTTTTGCGGAATTCAAGTTTAATTTTATCTTTCCTCTCTCGTATACTCGATTTATCCTCTTCCTGATAATATTTCCATTTCAGTGGTTTTCGCTTCTCACTTGAGAAAACCTCCTGCCTCCACTTTCACAGGCGGCGTGGCATCCATCCTCAACCAACACTGAGACTAGGAGACAAAACTTTAAAATTGTAGACTCTGTTCGGTTCTTCCTTCTCAAATAGCCAGGAAAATGGCACCACAGAGAGCAAGTTTGTTACCTAAACTTGTAGCTGCATCACTGCAGTGCAGCCAAAACTCTACTTCTTTCCATGCCAGTCTATCTATAAAGAAAGAAAAATTAAATTTCAGGTATAAAAATACCATCACCATAATGTAATGCAGTTAACACAGACAAACATACTTGTCATGTCCTCGTTAGTTACAACAGGGTGCCTCGTGAACGTGAGGTTGGCATAAGGAGGGAGAAGCTGTTGGAGATGCATCACCTCCCCTAACACCCTGCCCCTTTCACTAAGTCAAGGATATTTCTTAGACAAAGCACAGGGGTCAACAATAGATAGGGATTTTACCCTAACTTTTTCAACTGTGCAGTATTACAGCAATTTAGTACTTTTCCTCACCATCTTTGCCAACTGGAATAGCAACAGCTTTTGCACTGATACTACTATTATGCCAAATATAAAGACTTTTGACAATGGCTTTAGCTGCCTCCATCAATGTTTTTCAGCTGTGTTTCCCTAGGGGTCGACAGAAACGTTTGAATATCAGCAGGCCATTCCCCAAAGCATCAGTGTTTTCTCAAGTTCTTATGGAGTTCGGAGACCTTGCTATGGGTAACTCCAAAACTCACCCACTGCCCGAAATCATCAAACACCTGATCCTCAGTGTCTTGCCAACTGTTGCTACTGCAGTCGCTCGAGTCTTGGTTGAAGACACAGCTAGGAAGCTCAGATTCTTCAAAGCTCTCAAAATGTCCCCTATCTACAGACATTTCTCCCACATGCTCTATCTCCATTGGGATTTCCCCTCCCTCAGGAACACCAACAGCAGCAGGAACTTCTGTGCCAACTCATTGGAAATTCAGCATATGTGGTTGACAAAATACTCCATGAAAGTTTTCCAGTGCATTCTTAAGGAATTATCTGATGTTTTGGATGGTGCAGATAATACTGCAATTAAGAATTGAACTTGCTTAGATAATGGAGATAATTTAAAATTCAAAACTTGAAGATATCTAAATGAATAATAGAATTAAATGAAAGAGTTGATGCATGAAATTCATGGATTAATAATCTGAAGCTCCCTCCCTGAGCTTTATCCTTGAATTATATCATACTGCCGGTGTATGATATAATTCAATGACCACTCCTGCAGCCGGTGCAAAGTCAGTTGGAGTTGTCTATCAACATAGTTGAGGGTTCGGTGAGGCTCCACCTTAACAGCCACCTCGTGATACATCGTGGCTTTCTTTAACTTTGCTGCCTGTTTATTATCTTTAACCTCCACCAGCAATGAACCATCCCGTAGACGCTTAGCTGAGGCTACTTCACCAGATAAGAACCTCAGCACTCTGTGTAGAGCAAAGGGGGGTAGTTTTTTTAATGCACCATCTATAACACTTGATATTACGAAGAATTTCTCTTCGCCGTTACTTTCTTTCACCTCAGCTTATCATCCATGTGGTTAATGAATTTTCATCCCAAGGCTCCCCACCCACCGTGGAGCCCAACAAGGGGATCCATGCATCCTTGATCGCCCTGCACTTACAGGGGACCAAGGTTATTCTTTGTTGGGTTCCAGGGCATGTCGGAATAAGAGGCAATGAGGATGCCGATACAGCTGCCAAGAATGCTCTTCTTAAGCCAGCAATAGACTCGAAATATATTTCTGCCGACAACTTGAAAATGATGCTCAGTGGAAAAATAATTGAGAAATGGCAAAATCTAACCAGCAACAAACTCTCAAAACAAGATGTTTAATTATGGCAAACTTTGTGTTGCAGGAGTAGGTGTGAGGAAGTAGTGATTGCTCGTTTAGGCCACTGCACTCTTAAACACTCTTACCTCTTCACAGATGATAAGGAAGTTCCTATGTGCACTAGATCTAACTCCTTGTTCACCATTAACACTTAATGGCCATACCTCAGCCAGGCCACATAGTGGCCACATGGGGTAACTCATTACCCCATGCTGAAAAACCTAGTTGTACAAAATGTATGGGTGTTTTAAGACTTCTAACTAATTTTTTCATGTTTGTTGAAGAGTTCTTCAACATTTCTAATGATTTTTATTGGTCAATTTTTAGATGGTGTTCTAAAAACTGGTCATATATGTGAAAATTCAGCAAAAATGGCTTTTTTTTCAGAAAAAATTCATTACTCCGCCATTTTTCAATATTAAGAGCTAATATTTTAGGATTGTACGCACAACATATACCACTACCATAAAAAAATAACAGTGTCCGCTGATCATTCAAAAAGTATATTTATTTTGCAAAATTACTGGAGGGAAAAATGAAAAAAATTACGAATCATAAAATTTGCTTTTTTTGTGTTTTATTAGCTTCTAAATACATATTTACGTACAGAAAAGTGAAAAAAATATTTTTATGATATTTGAACAAAAAAAATTATTTTGAATCCTATTTTATTTACATCCAACATGAGTTTTTTTTGTCCTTTTGGTCACACAGTACACACCTCCGTGCTTGGTCGAAGGTAACTTTTTCCAGGTCGCCCATTTCTTGGTGGTTGTCAATTTTTAGGATGATCTTGATGACCATCTGTAGCTCTTTCCAAAGAAATGGTCCTGCCAATCTCTGGTGTAGCATCGGGAAGGTGAGATGAGCAATCAGTTTCTTCAAAACGATGATTGCAGAAGTGGATTCCCATGCGTCACCAACTTAGAGTTTCCACATAATGCAGGAATTGACGACTGCTTGATTGAGCATCCCGAAGAAAATCCATATCGGCAATCTGTTCATTCTCCGAGTGACTGAGTAGGAGTGGCACAATTGATCAAAGTATCCATCCCTCCTTTCGTATCATTATAGTGGAGAATGAAATTCGGCTTTCCATCCGTTATCTCTTGGGTATGGAGATAAGTCGAAGCCACCAAGATGATTTTGTTCTTCTTCGGTGTATGGGAAAGTAATGTTATGTCTTTGGTCTGACAGAACTTTGTTTCAGGAGGATACTTTGACGCTAACTTCATCTCCATGGGAATCTCCCGCTTATTCTTTCTGATAGTTCCAGTCACAGACATGTTGAAAGGTTGATCCAACATTCTGGTCAGCAGAGGGGTGGTGGTGAACCAATTGTCGCACGTCACTGTGCGATTGGTGCCTTGTATTGGAGCCATTACAGCTTGGAAAAGTATTCTCCGCTAGGTAATCTCTGGGGTTTATCAATGGTGGCGTCTTTTCCCAGGCACGGGATAGCGTGAATCAGGTAGGCGGTCAAAGTGTCATTGAGGGTTAACAGATTTAGTCCGTACTTGTCCGGTTTTGACTTGATGTACAATCGAAATGCACACCGGCCCCTGAATCCAAGCAGCTGTTCATCGAGGAAACATTTATTACTTGAATTATAGTACTTGGTGCAGTTGTTGATGGAAAGACACCCCTGTAGAAGTTTATTCCGTTTCTTTTGTCCCAGAGTTCGTTGTTACCCACCTTGGAAGACTTTCATAAGCCAGCATAGTATAAAACACAGATGTATGCTCCGATTTCAAGAGGGTCAGTGTGATGGTGGTAGGTCTGGGCTCTATCTTCAACAACCAGGCTAGCAGACACCACCTCGATTTTGGGCGACCACGTGGACGAGATTTTGAAGATGATGATTGATTTCCTGCTTCACTAAGCGAGTTTATGTTTGCCAGATGCTACAGCCCGTTGATTTTGTTGATCTACCAGGTTATAAACAGATATGACAAAAACCTTTCTTGGGAAAGATATTTTGTCCTACATTAGGAACAGAATCATTTATGTATTTTACCAAGATGTTTTTTATCTATTTATTTACTTATATTTTATCTATTTATTTATTTATAATATTATGTCAAATTTGTTGGATTATTGNCTATTAATTTATTTATATTTTATCTATTTATTTATTTATAATATTATGTCAAATTTGTTGGATTATTGATGGATTTTTAGCTGTCAGGAAACACCTGAAGTTGAACTGAATTAGCAAAGCATAGGTGCAAATAACCTTGTAGTTGAAGCGCCTAAACTTAATACTACTACTAATACAGTGAGAAACAGACTGGAAGAGAGTAATAACGCTTACAGCAGACTTAGTTCACACTGCTGCTCCCTTGCTTATGCTTTAGGTAGCTACAAATATAGACATGTGGTTGAGCTATTAATTAGATTAGATATAAATCAGTTTGGAAGCTTACCTTCAAATGGAGTTGCAGCTGTGGTGAGGAATTGCACAGCTTCCGGAGATATGGCAAGAGCAGGAAATGGTTTCAGAAGAGTCATGCCCAAGGTAAAGGCAGGCAACCAAGCAAGAGGTGCCTGAGAGAACATGGCAGTCTTTGAGTCGTTTCCAAAAACAACAGCTGCTTGGTGAGAAGTTGGCAAACTATGCCAAGTAGGACGTCATCTCATCCCCGGCGAATACCAGAACCCCGGGACAAAGAATATGTACAGATTATGCAACTACTTCTCATAGTGTACAAGTGATGAGATGTATACCAAATTTGCAAGAACTGCAGTATTTCACGAACCTTTTGTTCCGTTAGGTACGGGCTTGATAACAGCTAGTCGTTAAGGTATGGAATTTAAGTTATATCAAAAAGTCTAAGCACCGCTGCCACTGCATGGGAGAGCCTCTGCATAATAGTCGGTGCCAGTGTATGCCCCATGGGCAGCCTGTTGATCTGGAAGGGTTCGTTGCCTATATGAATTCCGTAGAAGGAGCGATGCTGGGGGGAAATCGGAATCTGATGAAAGGCATCGAGCAAGTCTTATTACTGACTACTAATTACTGTCACTATAACTAAATAACCTAAGCCGTTGAAGCACCCTAAACCTGAACACTACTACTACTAATAGGTTTTAGTGGATTACATATCACTATAGATAAGGTGCAAAATGATCTCAGCTGTCGAAGCACCTTAAAACCAACTACTACTACTACTACTGCAGCAATGCGACAAGACTCCTCAGTTGACCATGTCCAGGTACTAGGTTTGTCAACACACTCTGAAAGGGAATTGCAGTCACCCTCTCCTCCCTCGCAACAGATGTCACCAATGTGTCCTGACCTTTCTTCACCACTCTCATGTATACAGCCCTGTTCCTCCTCCCCTCAGTACTCTTGGGGAGCTGAAAACTCACTTCCTTCAAAAGTCTTCTTAGGGAAGAGGTCTCTCCTTCAATTACCCTGATATCCCATCATGAGGAGCTGACTCTTTTAATAGAGGATTTTAACCCCATGGTCATATGTCCCCAAGAGACACATTTTAAGGTGACAGAGAAAACTAATATTAAAAATTTTTGTGTTATAGATGGCACGACATGAGCTGCAACAGAGCCAAATATCCTCTTCCTTATACAGATGATGGATCCTGTTTACTTTATCTGGTTCAAAATCATAAACAATATCAAATGGTTCACATTCTAAGACAGCCATTAGCAATGTGATGATGTTGGATTGAAAGAAATATTCGTAAATTGACATAACAGCAAACAGTCTTTCCCCATAGTCACTACCTAAGACCTGCAGAGACTGGCTTAAGGATATTATGACTATCTTTAGTCCCAGGGATGGCTACGGTGTGGGTCCGAAATATTGGTTTTGGGCACCAGTATGGGTAAAAGAAAAGTAGAAGGGGTCAGAATGGAACCTCTGCCGGTACTCGGAGAAAAAAAAATAAGACAAGGCCCCATGGGCCGAAGGCACAAACTGTCAAAATATTAATCTATAAATGCATGACTTTTCTGAATTTTTGTTGTAATAGAAGGTAGTTTAGCCAAATGAGATCTACACCAAGCCTATATAAATCTTAAAGCTTAGATTTATCAATCTTCGCACATTTATAAATTAGGAAAGAGGTGATTTTGTAATTCTTGAATAGGCCTTTAAAAGAACCGATTATTCTCCAAGTAGGAAGTACTTTTCCTCTCCATGATTTTCCACGATTCGGCTCACAGATTCCAAGTCTCCTTCTTCAATGGCCACATACAAATACTAAAACTCCTCTGCATCAATCTTTGCACCTTTATGAATTAGGAAAGAGGTGATTTCGTAATTCTTACGTGAGTAGGCATTAAAAAGTGCCGATGATTATCCAAGTAAGAAGTACTGTTCCTCTCCATGGTTTTCCACAATTTAGCTCACAGATTCCAAGTGTTCTTCAACAGCCATGTGCAAATCCTCAAACTTATCTGCATCTATTGCCTTCCGGCCCACTTGCTCCAAGGATGTCTAGGGATGTCTCCTGCAGGAAAATACAAGTATCAAAATGGAGCTCAAATCTTTCTTTCCTATACTCCAATTCATATAATACATGAATGTGTGTATAATTCATAACAAATATTTTTTAAATTTAAGTTCATAAATTTATCCATATTTAAATCTGAAAATTTGATGGAAAAATTCTTGATCAAACTGTAAGATGGTGGCGTCTTTTCCCAGGCACGGGATAGCGTGAATCAGGTAGGCGGTCAAAGTGTCATTGAGGGTTAACAGATTTAGTCCGTACTTGTCCGGTTTTGACTTGATGTACAATCGAAATGCACACCGGCCCCTGAATCCAAGCAGCTGTTCATCGNAGTTCATAAATTTATCCATATTTAAATCTGAAAATTTGATGGAAAAATTCTTGATCAAACTGTAAGCTCCTCAAACAATCAGCCAAACATTAAAATGTTGTCCAGATAAGCAAAAAATTGGTGCAATTTCAAGCCACCCAACACCTGGTCCATAAGTCTGTGGAAGGTGGCTGATGCATTGGGCAACCCAAATGGCATCTGCTTGAATTCAAAAAGACTATCTGGAGTCACAATGGCAGTCTTCTGCCTGTCTGCTGGATTGATACCAACCTGCCGGTACCCTTTTGCAAGGTCTAGAGTGGAGAAGAACCGGGATCCTCCCATCCTATCCAGAACATCATCTCTCCTGAGCAGTGGGTAGATGTCACGTTTGGTGACTGCATTGAGACTGTGATAGTCAAAACAGAATCTATTTTTGCTGCACATTTTCCTCAATAGATTGACAGGAGAGGACCTAGGGCTGTTTGATGGTGTCATCTTGAAGCATCTGCTCCACCTGGTTGTTGATTATATCCCGCTCTCCTGTGAACACCAATCTAGGAAGCCTTTGTATCAGTTTACAGTCCAATAGCTCAATCCTGTGCTTCACAAGGTCAGTCCTTGGCAGTTGACTACCAAGACCACCAAAACAAGCCTCGTACCACCCCAACAGTACCATCAACTCTGTCCATTAAACCCTGGACATGTCCTTCCTGACGTTTCACTGTAACCAATTCCTCCTCTGGGAAATCTTGAATCAGTGGCCTAACCACTTAGTTGTGGTATACCATAAGTAGTTTTTGTGACCTGTGGACCCTTGGGGGACCTCCACTGACATTCAGGTTCAGCTGAGAAACAAGACCATCATTGGCATCCAAAACCGCCTGGGCAAGAACTGAAAACTAATGTAGTAACCATCGAAAAGGCATTATTGTATATCAACGCCATTACGAAACCTAGGGCCCAGTTTGGTATAAGGCACTCATTTTTCCACAATAAGCTGGGTGAGCTATCTTTTGTCTGGCGCTTTCTTTTCGATAGCACACATTACCCTGAAGGCTTCATTGTCAGTTAACTCATGCGACCCTGTTAAACACTCTCTCTGTCCAGTTCTTTCCATCTATCCCCTTTCACTTCGATAGCGCACATTACCCTGAAGGCTTCATTCTCAGTTAAATCATGCGACTCTGTTGAACACACTATCTGTCCAGTTCTTTCCACCTGTCCAGTCGCATCTGGTTAACTGTTTGCCACCTTCACTGTTACCCTCTCGCACCCACCTATTATAACCATGCTGCTGACCTTATCCTATCCACGCCCAGAAGTAATGCAAAAGGGAGGGATTCCATTACTTGCACACCTCTAACACTCTGGTATCGACCACTGCCACTTGGATGTCCACACAGCCGCTAGTACTCATTAGAGACCCTTTTCCTATCTCTATATGGGCAACTTTCTCTTTTATGATGGGTATACCGTTACAGCCGGAATATTTTTACCACGCATGTACCTACCCTTCAGTTTGTGCTTGGAGACGACTGTGTTCAGATGTAAGTATCTTCTTCAAAATTTTTTGTTGCTTTTATATTTATTATTCTAATAGCTTTCCAAAGCTGGCCTCAAAATCTTCTGTTATTTTCATTTGACTGCTAAGGATACCTATTGTTTGAGTTGCCGTCCTTAGCAATCTCGAAGCATCTTCAGGAGAAGATAGCTTTCACTTTCTTCCAAGACCTGACGTCCAAGGTGTTGCAGGCCCACTTTCAACCGCACTTCCCTGATACTGGGGTGGAGCACTTGCAGGACGGACATCCTCGTCCACGAAAACAATGTCCATCACTGCCTCATCGTTGGAATCTATCAATTCCCCCTCCTCCAGCATGGGTATCTCCTCTAGAGGAGCAAGATCTTCCTATGGAATACATTTTATGACAATACAATAGTGTTATATGCTTGGCTGGTAATTAGAATAGGTTCAGTTTATACACATGACATACTGGTTTTTGGTTAGTAATCTCTGGTGTGGGAGGTGATTGTCATTATTTACTCCACTGTCAACCACTATTTGCTCATTAATGATAACATTTACTTATAAATGATCAGTATACATTGAATGCTTTGGTGATGGTTCAGAGCATTGAGGTGTCTTGCAAGGTTCCACAAATGTAATTAATAAGCTAACATAAATGTACCTCTGTCTTGTCATCTAAGGTAGATGTACTCTCCCTCGGCAAAGTGTACTTGTTTATGAACTCCATCTCCGGAAGTAATAGAGGAAGGGTACATACACCTGAAATTATCAAAATATAATTTTTCCTGGAATCGCATCTCAACAGAAGAAACAACGATAAACAAAGAATATTCAGTAAATATTATGTACTTACCGTATCCGCCCCAGCCCCACTCTTTTTGGAGGATGACACCTTCCTCCTCTCCACCAAATAATTGGTTCTCATTGAGTACCATTTTCGTTTGCACTCCACGGCGGTCGTATTAGGTCTGCACCAAAATGGAAAAAAAGAAACAAATTGCCGATCTCATCATTAATGAAACCTCATCCGACTACGATAAACATTAAATTGCCTACTAGAAATAACATTTAATAAATATCTTGAAGTGAATTTTTTTACTAATCTAATTTAACAATTTGCAAATGATTAAGAGCATATAATTCTACCTTTCCAGTGTCAGCTCCACTATCTCTATGAAGCTGCTCAATCTTTTTCCCTTGTTTTTGTATTGGCTGTTCCGGAGGTCGAACAAGTTCGGCCTTTCACTTATTAGGAATAATAACTTCTCCACATGCCGCTTGCTCCAGGCCATTGTTGTATACAAATTTTAAAAACGTGAGAGAAAATTCAAACGAGGTGCACGGGTCAAAACAGGAGAGAGAGGTCCAAAGGGGTGAAAAGGTCAAAACAGGAGAGATAGGTCCAAAGGGGTGAAAAGGTCAAAACAGGAGAGAGAGGTCCAAAGGGGTGCAAAGGTCAAAACAGGAGAGAGAGGTCCAAAGGGGTGCAAAGGTCAAAACAGGAGAGAGAGGTTCAAAGGGGTGGAAAGGTCAAAACAGGAGAGAGAGGTCCAAAGAAGTGCAAAGGTCAAAACAGGAGAGAGAGGTCCAAAGAGGTGCAAAGGTCAAAACAGGAGAGAGAGGTTCAAAGGGGTGGAAAGGTCAAAACAGGAGAGAGAGGTCCAAAGAAGTGCAAAGGTCAAAACAGGAGAGAGAGGTCCAAAGAGGTGCAAAGGTGTAAATAGGAGAGAGGTCCAAAGAGGTACAAAGGTCTTAACAGGAGAGCGGAGTACAAAGGAAGCAGAGGTCAAAACAAATGTATGATCAACAATAAGCACGAAAACACACAGAACCATGTAAGCAAGGTATCTAATCAAGGTATCTACCGCCCTGGCAGCTACCGTGGCAAATGAGGGTCCTTTAAACTGGTGAGATGTGGCCTTAAGTTGTTTTTTTGCCTCAGAGTATGGGAGTTTCTTAATAGTTTTTATCTCCTGGATAGCCTTTTCTTCTTTGAAGATGGGGCATGTAGGAGGCCATGCCGGGTGTTCTCCATTGCAATTTAGGCATTTGATCGGTGAGAAGCATAGATTTTCATGCTTTCGTTCTCCACATTGGCCACATGTCTCTGCCTCAATGCACAGAACTGAGGTGTGGTCATATTTCTGGCATCTGAAACACCTCATCAGGTTTGGACATACTTCTGGCATCTGAAACACCTCATCAGGTTTGGCCATACTTCTGGCATCTGAAACACCTCATCAGGTTTGGCCATACTTGTGGCATCTGAAACACCTCATCAGGTTTGGCCATACTTCTGGCATCTGAAACACCTCATCAGGTTTGGGATGTATGCTCTCACTGGCAGCGATAAGAGTCCAGCTACAATCTTTTCTGGTAGTTCAGTTTTTTTGAACTTTAGGACTAAGTTAGGGGTTTCTTTTAGGACTCCGTCTCGACGTGATTTCATTCATCGTACTGTTAGGACTCCTTGCTCTCTCAGTTCATTGATAATCTCATCCTCAGGCACTCCTAAAAGATCGTAGCTGAATATCATGCCCTCAATGTAGTTGAGGATGCGGTGGGCCTCAACCTTTACAGCCATATCATGGAATAGTAAATAAAAATGAATATAAATGAAAATAAACTCCACAGGCTGAACCTCCCGCGAAAGAATGTCCTCGTTGGTAGAGGTATCACCATCAACCTCCTCCTCTCTTTCAGGAATTATGTAACACACCTTAAGCGATGAGTGACACATGTCAACCGTGACAAAGTGTGTTTCATTTGACACGCCTTAAAGAATAACACATGCTGCGCTTAAAAGGGTCAGAAAGCATACGTCCCTCGTCGGCATTTTGCTGGGTAAGAAAAGCCTGCGATAGCTTTTCTTGAAAGGATCCATCCTATACGTAACTGGCGAAGGACAATGGGGTGCAAGACAATAGCTTAGGGACGGTCGCTGAAAGGGTCCGAAATGTCCTTGGAAAACTTTTCATACATATTAAAGGGGCAGAAGACATTATAGATATTCATCACTTTCTCGAGACAATCCGATATAAGACGATGGGGGGTGTAAAACAAATGGTTTCAGGACTTAGCAATTTAAAATAATACAAAACACTGAAAGGACCTGAAAATCCCTCGGAATTTTCTAACATGCCTTTAAGAAGATCACCTGCCATGCTTAAAAGGGTCACAAAGCATTCGTCAATCATCCCCATTGTTGCCATTCCATCTTTTAGGCAGGTGGGAGGGGGAGAGTAATTTAACATCGCTTTCTCTGCAGTTGCCACTGGTAACTATGGGAACAGCTTCCTCTGGTCCCTCCTCTGATTTCTCCTCCGGTTTCTCCTTTGGTTTCTCCTTTGGTTTCTCCTCTGGTTTCTCCTTTGGTTTCTCCTTTGGTTTCTCCTCTGGTTTCTCCTTTGGTTTCTCCTCTGGTTTATCCTTTGGTTCCTCCTCCGGTTTCTCCTTTGGTTTCTCCTCTGGTTTTTCCTCTGGTTTCCTCTCTGGTTTCTCCTCTGGTTCCTCCTATGGTTCCTCCTCCGGTTCCTCCTCCGGTTTCTCCTTTGGTTTCTCCTCTGGTTTTTCCTCTGGTTTCTCCTCTGGTTTCTCCTCTGGTTCCTCCTATGGTTCCTCCTCCGGTTCCTCCTATGGTTCCTCCTCCGGTTTCTCCTTTGGTTTTTCCTCCGGTTTCTCCTTTGGTTTCTCCTTTGGTTTCTCCTCCGGTTTCTCCTTTGGTTTCTCCTCCGGTTTCTCCTCGGGTTTTTCCTCTGGTTGCTCCTCTGGTTCCTCCTCATCTGCAGTATCACCTTCTCCTAAATCGGTTTCTCCAATGACAGAATCTTCCTCATCAGTTGAAAATTCTTCTGAGGGATTACCCTCAGACGATTTTCCCATTTCCATTCTTCTCTTGCGGGACTGAAGTCCAGAGGGCCCAGGTTGTGCTTCTGCCATTTCCTAAATTATCCCAAGAATATTTTTAATTTGTCGAAAATTAAGTATGTACACTAACCATTATTACTAATAAAATGATATTGTGAATTTTATTTATTTTTTATTATTTATTTTCATGATTTATCTACTATTATCTATAAAAAATAAATCTATGGCGATAAAAATATTTATGGATAGATAGGTTTGTACATAAATATAAAACATACCTTATTCAGCATTCAGCTTAGAAGCAATATGGATGTGGATCAGCTGTCTGTGTGTGGTCATGCCAGCTGACCAAGGATCCACCCACATGTTTGCTGTGCGTGGAGACTCGTAAAAAGGAGATAGGTGTCCCGGAGGTTGAGGTGTCCCCATTTCTAATACACAAAGTTTGACTAATTCTATCCCGGGATCACTTGAGTCGGTCAAAAAACTCAGGGATGGTATCTTGTTAATAAAAACTTCTGATGAAAAACTCCAAGCTCTCCAAAAACTTCATGACATTCCTATTATGGTTGAGTTCCACAGATCCCTAAACACCTGTAGAGGAGTAATATCTTCCTATGACCTTTTATATGTCTCAGAAGAAGAGATAACGAAGGAGATGGCATCGCAAGGTGTCATCTCCTGTCGTAGACTGAGTAAGAGACAGGATGGTGAATTAAAGAAAACAACATCTGAGGTACTTACGTTTGCTCTAGAAAAGCCTCCTGAAAAGGTATATGTAGGCTTTGAAGTATGTTCTGTGAGACTGTTCATCCCCAGTCCTTTGCGCTGCTTTCAATGCAACCATTAAGGGCATACTGCCCAGTCATGCAAGGGCAAGCCCACCTGCCCTAAGTGTGCAAAGGACAAGTACGATGGGGAACCATGCAGCAGTCCACCTCTGTGTTGGAATTGTGGTTGAAATCACCATGCATATGGTAGAGACTGCACAAAGCTACAGGAGGAGAAAAAGATAATGGAGATAAAGATTACTCAGAAAATGCCTTATATGGAAGCCAGAAAGAAATACAGAGCCATCATATGTCCGACTTTTTCTAGATCTTTTGCAGTGGTGGCTAATACGCATGTTCTAAAGTCAACTGTGGCCTGCCAAATGGACACCTTGTCAGATAAGTCAAAAGAGACCCAAAAAAAAAAAGTGTCAGAAAAAATACCAAAACCAAAAAGTGATGATGAGGCAAGAAACTCATNATCAGAAAAAACACCGAAACCAAAAAGTGATGATGAGGCAAGAAACTCACCTAAAGATTCATGCCAGAAGAAAAAAAGTAACATACCTTCTAAATCAGTGGCGAAGATGGAGATAGAGGGAAGAAGTATAACCTTTCCCTCTCCTGCCTCCATTGTATTGCATTCAACAGAGGATGAAATGGAGGAGGACGAGCTGGACGAGGAGCAGCTGCGTCTTTTCCTCCACAACCGCAAAAAAGGAGGGAGGACAAAGCTAGCACGATAGCTAGCATAGCAATTTAGTCTTTTCATTTTAAATTTTAACAAATTTTAGAAATCCATTTATTTATTTATTTATTTTATACACCTACCTTTTTAATTCTTTTTATACAATGGAATTGTAATGGCTTTTATAGACATAGAGAGGAGTTAGAGATTTTAATGAAGGATCACAATCCTGCTTGTTTCTTCTTACAAGAAACACATTTTAAAGAAAATGATCATCCTAGTCTTGCTGGTTTTCAGATTTTTAGACGTGACGATGTCAGTGGAATTAGAGCCCAAAGTGGGGTGGCTGTGGTCATCAAGGAGACTTTTTAAACCTCCTTAGTGAACCTTAAGACTCCCTTACAGGTCATTGCTGTTACTATTTTCACTCCTGAGCCAATCACCTTTTGTAATGTGTACCTTCCAGAGTGGGCTCCAGTCAACAGGCTGAGCATGGAAGAATTGGTCAGGCAACTGCCAAAGCCATTTGTGCTGTTGGGCGACTACAATGCCCACAACTGTTTATGGTGTGATTTAATGGCAGAAGCACAACCTGGGCCTTTTGACTTCAGTCCCGCAAGAGAAGAATGGAAATGGGAAAATCGTCTGAGGGTAATCCCTCAGAAGAATTTTCAACTGATGAGGAAGATTCCATCATTGGAGAAACCGATTTAGGAGAAGGTGATACTGCAGATGAGGAGAAAACAGAGGAGTAACCAGAGGAGGAGCCAGAGGAGAAACCTGGCTTATAGACATAATGTAATGGCTTTTATAGACATAGAGAGGAGTTAGAGATTTTAATCAAAGATCACAATCCTGCTTGTTTCTTTTTGCAAGAAACTCATTTTAAAGAAAAAGATCATGCTAGAATTCCTGGTTTTAAGATTTATAGACGTGACGATGTCAGTGGCATTAGAGCCCAAGGTGGGGTGGCTGTGGTCATCAAGGAGACTTTTTAAACCTCCTTAGTGAACCTTACGACTCCCTTACAGGTCATTGCTGTTACTATTTTCATTCCTGAGCCAATCACCTTTTGTAATGTGTACCTTCCAGAGTGGGCTCCAGTCAACAGGCTGAGCATGGAAGAATTGGTCAGGCAACTGCCTGACCAATTGCTGCTGTGACCAAACTGCCTGTGATTTAATGGCAGAAGGAGACTTTTAGAAAACCTTTTTTTAAAAAAAACTTAATTTTAATAGATGACCATGAAAAAACACATTTTAACACTTTTAATGGAAAGTACTCTTCCATTGACTTAATGATCTGTATCAGCACCATTGCTCCACTTTTTAGTATGTGTACACACAACGACCTATGTGGTAGTGACCACTTTCCAATTTTAATAAAACATAATGCTTTTAGTCTGACTAATTCTAATCAGAAAGATGCATGTGTTTTACATAGAGCAGATTGGCCATCATTTAAATCCAAATTTAAGTTTGAATTTGTTGAATCATGTAGTGGATTACTAAATGTTTCTGAATTCACTGCAGCTGTCATTGATGCAGCTAATCAGAGCATACCTATAACCTCTGGTAGAGCACAGCGCAACCCTGTCCCCTGGTGGAATGAAGAGTGTGCAGAGGAGATAAGAAAACAGAAAAAGGCTCTACGCATATTTAGACGATATCCCACAGACACAAATTATTCAGCCTTCCGACAGCTTAGGGCAAAAGCTCGCCTTGTTATTAGGAATGCTAAGAGGACCTTCTGGAGGAAATATGTCTCAACAATTACACACAGAACCCCAGTTGCAGAGGTTTGGAATAAGGTGACAAAAATCTCAGGAAAATGTAAAACCCAATATATCCCCGAGATAGATAATAACGGCCAAGTTGTCACTTCTCCCAAGGCTATTGGGGAAGCTTTAGGCAGCCACTTTGCCAAAGCAAGCAGCTCTGCAGAATATGCACCTTTATTCAATCAAAGGAAGCAGAGAATTGAAAGAGCCACACTAGAAGTAGGCCACATCAGCTTCACTGCTACATACAATGAGCCTTTTACACCATGGGAGTTGAAATCTGCAATAGAGGTGGGAAAGAACACTTGCCCTGGAGCAGACCTAATTCACAATGCCTTCCTCAAAAATCTACCTGGGGGTGCTGAGGACAGTCTTCTTAAGACTTTGAATCAACTTTGGGCTGAAGGGGTCTTACCACAATCTTGGAAGGAGGCCATAATCATTCGTATCCCTAAACAAGGAAAAGATAAGACTCTCCCATCCAGTTACTGCCCTATTTCACTGACCAGTTGCCTTTGTAAACTGATGTAAAGAATGGTGAATAGAAGACTTGTGTGGTTCCTTGAAAGCCGTAACCTCCTTTCAAATGTTCAATGCGGTTTCAGACCCAACAGATCAACCATGGATCACTTAGTCAGGATTGATAATTTCATCCACGAGGCTTTTATTTTACACCAGCATGTCATAGGAGTGTTTTTTGACATTAAGAATGCATATGACAAAACTTGGCGGTACAGGATTTTATCTATTTTGAAAGCTTGGGGTTTTAAAGGTAGACTATTAATATTTATTAGAAATTTTTTAACAGACCGCACTTTTAGAGTGAGAGTGGGAAATATTTTATCACAGTGTTTTATTCAAGAAAATGGTATCCCACAGGGTTCTGTTTTGGGGGTCACGCTTTTTGCCATAGCTATCAATGATATAGTCGACAACATAAAGTCACCAACAATAGCAACTCTCTTTGTAGATGACCTAGGTATATTCTGTAGGTCATCAAAATTGTTTATAGCAGAGAGACAAATACAAATCACCCTAAATAGACTTCATAAGTGGTCCCTTGAAACTGGCTTCCTTTTTACAGAAGAGAAAACAGTGTGCATGCACTTTCATAGACGTCGGGGATTATTCCCCCAACCTTCTCTTAAACTTGGCAATTTCACTCTTCCATCTGTGGAATCAACACGTTTTCTTGGAATGACCCTGGACCGAAGATGGAATTGGAGAAGCCACATAAGTATTTTAAAAGATAGATGCTTCAAAGTATTGAATATTTTGAGGTATCTGTGTAACTCAGAATGGGGTGCAGACCGGAATTCAATGCTTCTTATATACAGGGCATTAGTGCGATCTAAACTAGACTATGGGTCTATAATATATTCCTCGACCCGGAACAGTTACCTCCGACCACTGGCAACCATACACAATTCTGGGCTGAGGTTGGCAACAGGTGCCTTTCGAACCAGTCCAGTTCACAGTATTTATTGTGATGCTGGAGAGCCACCTCTCGAGACACGGAGGATGAACTTGGTTTTGAACTATGCCAGTAAGATTTTATTTCAAAAGGAGCACCCTTGTTTTAACATTGTTTTTAAACCTCGTTTTATTGATTCATTTTATAGAAGGACTAGGGCAACGAAACCCCTAGGAATCCTTTTTATGTTTTTTATTGATGACGCAGGAATTCTGATTCCTGAGGTACATCGCATTGGTTTCCACAAAGTTCCACCATGGCAGATACCACATCCAAAAGTCTGTATGGATTTAACGCTCCAGAGGAAATCAGACACTCACCCAAATGAATACATCCACAGATTTACAGACATAGTTGGTAGGCACCCAATTGCCACTCACATCTACACAGATGGTTCATAGTCAGAAAAGGGTTATGCCTGTGCATTTGTATCTAGCCAAGGTTTAATACAAGGGTAAAGTTGCCCCTGGAGTCCTGTGTGTACATCTAAACAATCTAAATATGAGAGAAAAATGAAATCCGTTGCTTACTTCAAAACTGGATCTTCTACGAAGTCCTCACTCTTTGCTGGCTCCATCGCAATTGCATGACAACTGCTGCAAGAGGCATCTATTCAAACAGATGTCGTATGAGCAGATGATGCAAGAATAACAACAAGGATATAACCTCAGAAAGGTAGTGCGTCGTTCAACGTCCATCTCTTTGGTGATGAGGCACAAACCGGGGTAGCACTTTCCCGCAGAGCATGATGAAGTTTGTGGAGATTATGTGGTCCAGTATAGGAAGAAATAAGAAGGCCGTCATTCCTTAGGTGTTCCTTTATTCTTCTCCTTATGATATTCACAGCTCGGGATTCGGAAAACCAAACAAAAAGTATTTTAAGTTTCGCCGATATATACTGACCCACACTCACAGGGGACACTGTAGACACCCAGTGTCTTGAGGTTCAGTTGGTCCTTTACCTTGGTAAGCAGACTCCATAATTTTCTGGGTGGTTTGTGTATTGTTCGGATATTATTTTTGGTGAGGATCCTCGATATTGTCCTTGATATTGGGGCCGCATAGGGGATGTAGGCGGTGGCCGTAGGCTTCTCCTCCTGTTCTTTGCGCTCCTTGTCTGTTCCGGGAACAGTCCTTTTAAGGGCCTGGTTAACTTCCTTTGCCGAATGTCCATTCTGAAGGAAGGTCATCCTGAGGTGTTTGAGTTCAACCGAAATATTATCTTGGTCGGATATGGTGTGCACACGGTGGATCAGAGTGGATAGAACTGATCTCTGCTGCGAAGGGTGATGATGGCTGTTCCCGTTTAGATAGAGGTCGGTGTGCGTCGGCTTCCGATAAACGCTGTGTCCTAGAGTGCCATCGGGTCATCGTTTTACAAGTACATTGAGGAAAGGAAGGCAACCGTTTTCCTCAATTTCCATAGTGAACTTGATGTTTTTGTGTCTACCATTCAGGTGGTTGAAGAATTTGTCCAATCTGTCCTTCCCATGTTGCCAAATCACGAAGGTATCGTCTACATAGCGGAAGAAACATTTTGGTTGGTATGGGGCGGTTTTGAGAGCACCCTCCTCAAAATGTTCCATATAAAGGTTGGCAGCTGCAGGGGAGAGTGGTGAACCCATGGCCACTCCATCTGTCTGTTTGTAGTATTTCCCTTGATATAGGAAATAGGTCGAGGTTAGCGTGTGACGAAACAAATCGGTTATACCTCTGTCAAAATGGGATTCCAGGAGTTTTAAGGTATCCTCGATGGGGACTTTGGTGAAAAGGGACAACACGTCAAAACTCACGAGGATGTCTTTCGGTTCCACTTTGAATTAGTTGAGTTTCTTCACAAACTCTGCTGAATTCTGGATGTGGTGTTGGTTGTTTCCCACAAGCGGAGCTAATAGCTTTGTGAGAAATTTTGCCAGAAGATAGGTGGGATAGTTAATTCTACAAACTATTGGTCGTAAGGGGATTCCACTCTTGTGGATTTTCGGTAAGCCTTATAATCTTGGAGGAACAACGGCTTGAGGAAGAAGTTTTCCTCTTGAGAGATTCAGTAGGATCTCTAGGTATTTGATGGTATGTTGGGTCCCTAAGAATCTCTTCTACCTTTTGGTGGTATGAGTTCTTTTTCAGGAGAACTGTCGTGTTCCCTTTGTCGGCTGGCAGAAGAACAATATCGGGATCCTCTTTTAGTCTCCATAGAGCTTATTTTTCCTCTCTTGAGATGTTGGGTCTCGGCAGAACAGCCCTTTTGAGGGCCAAGGAAATTTGGCTCCTTACTTCTTCTGTTTTCTCTTGTGGTAGGGACCGGATCGCTGATTCAATGCCACCAATGAAGTCACGGTAGGGGATGGCACTTGGGGCAGGGGCGAAGTTGAGTCTCTTGGCTAGAACGGTTTTAGTTGTTTCGTCAATTTCTTCGGCCAGTAGGTTCACGACTATGCGGTCCGGATTCAAAGGCATGATGGCCAGATTTGCTGAGGCTAGTTGGTCGTATTTCTTAGTCTGCATGGACGTGGTTCTCTTCATTAATAATTGCTCCTGTGCGGTAGTCGGTTGATCTACATACTACCAGTCCCTTGGTGATAGTGAAGCCAGTATAGTCAGTATAGTGAAGCCAGGTATAGTCGTGAAGATGGCTGCAGAGATAGCAGCCGAAACGTCGGACCTGTTCCTAAATACAACCTGGTTGGAAACCCGAGAAATTTTCCTTGTTCAATATTCCTTTGATTATCAACATAAATTGTGTTACCCACACTCTGTGGTGAACCCATGGCCACTCCATCTGTTTATTTCCCTTGATATAGGAAATAGGTCGAGGTTAGCATGTGACGAAACAAGTCGGTTATACCTCTGTCGAAACGGGATTCCAGGAGTTTCTCACTCTCATCCCAAGCATATGAGAAACTTCTCCAAAATCTTTCATTCTGAACCTTTCCATTAGATTTTCTTTCAATCTTTGTTTTTCCCCAAAATCATTATAAAACAAAAACATATCATCAATATACAGAGCTAAAATCATCATGCCCTCATTCTCAACTTTGTATTAGACACAAAGTTCAATCTTGGTGCATTTGAACTTCATTTCAGTGAGAAAACCATGTATTTCATAATACCAAGCTCTACAAAATACAATGCAGGGTGTGCAAGTGCATTCATTGGCTCAGGTCTTTCACATGGGGTCAAGCTACACCAATATGCAGTGTATTTGTAGCAGAGCTAATGGCCATCAAGCTTGCCCTAGAATTCTTCCAGGATCAAGAGCTACCTACTCTCATCTGTTCTGACTCAATGGCCTGGTATTATAATGTATTCTCAAATCTGCCTTTCAACTAAAGTGGACTTTAAGCTAAAGTGGTGTTTAAGTATAAGGAGTGTATTATAAAACTTTTTAGTGTCCTATTTACTTAGATACCACTTTAAATATTAGATGCTTTGACTGAGAATAATTGCCATGAGCGCCGTAAAGTTCATTAGAAAAACATTGCATCGTAATACTGTGATACCATAAGCCCATTTATTTTTAAGATTTGATAGCTGTAGAAATACAGATAATATAGTTTTTACACTATTATGTTTAGTATTGCGACACCGCAATACTAAACGTAATGGTGTTACAACATTTAACAACCGTTACATTGCCCCCCCTGCAAACAGAAGCATAACTCAACATCACATAACTTCGAGTTCGCCTTCTGGTTGCACACACACAAAATTAAACTTTCCTGATAGCTTGAGAACACCACACCAGCGTAACAGCACGTTCCAATACAAATAAAAGACAATTTTCACAAATTCAATATTAAACAATCTTCCAAAATTTAAATCATGATTTGCAAACAACGGTTAGGATAGAATAATACATAGTCAGATAAACATAATTAGGATAAGAAACAACATATCTTTCTTCACCGCACATATGGCCTTAAGTTATAAAAATTATAAGTTCCAACACCCAACTCTCTATATCTCACATCCTCACTGAGTGCAGGATCTATTTTAGTGATCAGGAGAGGTGTTTGGGAGCAAACACACTGAAGGATGTCATTGCAGATGATCATGGCAAGGCAGACAAAGTTATTTATTTTATGAAGGAGACTGGACTCTTCCAAAGAATCTAACATAAATGTGGGGCTTTTCTTTTTCCCCCTTTTTATTTTATTTAATTTTTATTCATAACACTATGGCTAACTCACCGCATTGCTACAAATTATATTCATTGTTTATTGTTCCTTTTGAAGTAGAAATTAAATTATGGTAATTTACCATCACTGTTAATAACCAGTATGCTGAGAAGGTGCAAAGTGACCTCAGCTGTCGAGGCACCTATCAAATCTACTACTACTATAAGTTCCAATTTCTTTTTGATTCATATTAACTAATTTACACACATTATGTCCTACTAAAGTGTCGACTCTAAACGGTCCCGTGTAGAGCCAAAAAAACTTGTGAAATAATTTTCCTTTAGCTGATACGGCGTTCGTAACAATACCTCATCTCCGGGGCGAAACGTATGTTGTTTGCCTTTTTGGAACCGGTTACGTTTCTTTGCTGCTGCTTGGAGCCGTTTCTTGATTAGCACAAACCTCTCCTCCTCTGGAAATTTGCTAAGGCCCGACAGGTCCATCTCCAAGTCAACTCCCAACCGTGGTCGAATGCCTACGTGCAGTTCCATTGGCGTCATGTTTACAGTCTCGTGAGTAACCCAGTTTAGCCAGTTATTAAGCTTAGGCAATACCTCGACCCATGAGTCGTGTTTTTCCTGGTAAAACACTCGGAATATTCGTGATAACTCTCAATGCTGTTGTTGGTCCACAGTTCTCTCTAACACAGCCAAATAAGTTTTCCAAAGGGTCCTGATTGAAGGATCCCATGGAAATAAAATACTTTTTGCAACAGCAGCTGGTCCACTCAGCAGTTCCTTGCAAAGCAATGTGAATGCCTTTAAATTACTCAGCCAACCTTTCTGTGAGGGTGGCATTGATGAGAACTTTACATTTGTTTCTCTTCTTTCCCTCACCATATTCCATTCCTGGATCATAAACTCTTCTCTTTCCCAAAATTTTATGAGGGCTCTCCATCGTAACTCCATCAAGGGGTTTGTATGCATTTTCCTGAGCCCTCCCATTTATCGAGTCAAATAAGTCATCCATGAATCCAAAAAATGTAAATGTTGCAAGCAGGGTTGTGGAGTCGGAGTTTGAATCAATTTTGGGTGGAGTCAGAGTTACCGACTCCTGTTGTTTCAGAATAAAAACTTTTATTTCATTGTTTTATTATAAACTTAATACTTATTAGGCTGGCGCACGCTACTAGCGCCGCGCCTGGGCAGAAAGAGAAACTACGTACCTAACTATGTCGCTAATGATTATTTTCGTGGAAACTCATATTCATATTTATAAGTATTATACTTTACTTACATTTATATTTAAAACAGTTAGTATTACTACAAGTTTTGTCCTGCATAAACAGTGGTGGGTAATTTAACAATATAGATTAAATATATCGTAAATACTTCATATTATACTTACAATTTTAAAATCTTGTCTTTTTTCAGAAAATATTTTTAAATTTCATTAACAAATTTAAAAAATATAAATCCAAAATGTCAAAGAAACTTACAACGAAGTCGGCAGTATTTGAACATTTCGCCATAACTGAGGATGGAAAATATTTTGTGTGTCATTGCATGATACACGCAAGAAGGACGTACTGCTGCTCTGATTGGAAAGGTGAGGAAATTAGTTACTGCTGCTAGAACACCTAAAGTTGATTCCATTTTGAAGAGACGCACCGGAAAAGGGGCAATTATAGACCAAGCCACTCGCTGGGGCAGTACCTACCTAATGATCCAGCGCTTGCTTGAACTAAAGTCCTTTCTTGTGGACATGGCCAACCCTCAGGTAACGCTAATCGAAGGTCAGTGGGCACAGGTGACAGTATTAGAAGAGTTGCTTCATCACCCATTCATAGTGACTCAAAAATTACAAGCNCTATTGTTTCCCAAGAGGGGAGGAGGGGGAGGGCAAATGGGGTATAAGAGTCTTGAGGAGTGGTGACTGGTTATGTAAGAACAAAACCTCATTAGCTAATGGGATAGAATTGAAATCATGTACAAGAATGAAAAATTCTTCTAAGAGATCCAGCTTTTTGCCTTTTGTGCCCTGCTTTAAAATACAGGGGGAAAAGTTGGAGGAATGGCCATTATTGATCAAATGATCGGCAAAATGAGAGGGTATGGAATGATTGTAATATGATATTTTATGTTCATCGGCTCTTGATCATGAGTTTTTGTCATTGTTCACTGTACAAGTATAATTAATGCCAATATAATTAAACATAATATGATGGGTAATTAACCTACCTCTTACTAAAATATCTAGTGCACCACAATCTCATTAGAGCTCCATATCAGGATCAAATAAAACTGGGAAACCTGGAAAAAATATATTTTGATCCTGAGAATTTGAAACATACATAATTTAACAATGTTGATTGTTCCTTAATATCCCTTACTTACTCATCCCATTCCTCCTCTCACACCACCACAGAATCGTTTTTCTCACAACAGCATACAATATTTTGGCTGTCATATCCTCCATATGATAAGGGCAGCAATTCCAGAACCAATCCAACTTAACTTCCTTCTTGATGGTGCTCCTTATATGCCTCCCTATGCCTTCAATGTGAGGTGTACTATCTAGAACCCTCTCTGCAATTTGCATAGTGCTTACAGTCAAGTCCAGCAACTCCCTACTTGGAGCATTCTGCTGCCCACAGAACTCTCTATAGTACATAACTGATAGGTCATTTTCAGTTGAGCCAAACAATGCTGATCTACACCCACTGCAGCCACATTCCTGTATGACTCTTCTTAGTAGGAAGTTGGTAATAAATGCCAACATGCTTTCAGATGCCTCCAGGGCTGTGGAGATATCAGAACGTTCCCTATCAATACTTGTCACCACAAACCCAGAACATCCAACATCACCTTCAGAGTCACCCTCAGATGTGGAGCAACTTGTGTCGGTCCAATATCGCAGAGAGTCCAGCAGCCTATTATCATCTTCCTCACAGTTCCGGCCAGTAGCATTACATGAGAAAGCTAAGCCATTCATAATGGATGTTTTTAAGCTGCTTATGAATTGGCTGGCTGTTGGGCGTGTGTTGGACCCACAGTTCCCTCTAACACAGCCAAATAAGTTTTCCAAAGGGTCCTGATTGAAGGATCCCACGGATATGCTTTCTGCAACAGCAGTTGGTCCACTGAGCAGTTCCTTGCAAAGCAATGTGAATGCCTTTAAATTACTCAGCCAACCTTTCTGTGAGGGTGGCATTGATGAGAACTTTACATTTGTTTCTCTTCTTTCCCTCACCATATTCCATTCCTGGATCATAAACTCTGCTCTTTCCCAAAATTTTATATGAGGGCTCTCCATCAAAACTCCTTTAAGTAGGGGTTTGTATGCATTTTTCTGAGCCCTCCCATTCATTGAGTCAAATAACTCATCAATGAATCCAACAAATGCTGATGTTGCAAGTACCCCACTAGGCAACCAACCTAATAAATGAGGATGAAGAGTTAAAGACATGATTATTCTTCAGATAACTTTTCAAGAAAGCTGACTATGTATTTGCCAAAAATAAGAATATGATCATACCTGAACGGTAACCTTCCTCGATGTACACAGCCAAGGAACGACTGAAGACCTGTTCGGCTAGCTTGACCTTCATTTTCTTTGCTCCTGTGAAGTAATCATAAAAGAAATTAAATATTTTAATGGATATACACTCAGCTAAAATGTACTTTTGAGATTGAAGAGCTGAATTTAATCCATTCCAGTGTTACTAATAACAATGGAAATATAAATCTTTACCTTGAGGGTTAACATGATCATCTGTTAGTCTATTGAGTGGCCTATGTAAAAGGGCACCCTTTGAATGATTATAAGCCCCCTCAACATGGGCCCAGGATGCTGTCCCTTGAAATGACCTGAGAGTCGCAGCTTGCACAGGAAGAATGAAATCATGGATCATAAAAAGATTTCGAGTTGCTTTGAGGAGGTGAGGGGGATCAAAAATGGTGAAAATAGTTTGATTATTAAATGTGATGAAAGGATGAGAAATGGATGACCCCATGGAGCAGATCACTTTTACATTGTTAGCACCCATATCACAAACAGTGGCAATGACGCGAAGACCAGCCTCATGACATTGCTGCAAAACTGCTTCCATAAGAGAGACTATTACCTCAGACTTCGTCTGCGAACCACTGAAATAAAAAGCTATGGGCTGCTTCCATTTTTTCAGCGCTCCACAAACCATGAATACAAGGGAATACTTAGCAAGAACATTGCTCCTTCCCATGTGCCCATGATCCTCAAACCCAATCAATGAATCAACTGAAGCATTATAGTCACAATGCTCCCTAATTGACATTTCGTCAAACATAAGGACACGTATGCGACCACAATCCTCCATTTGACTCAATGAATGAGAAAGAGAGGCCAAGAGCTGAGGATTGATCCCAGGTGAAAATGGTATGGAATGAAGCATGGAGTTGATGGTGGAACGGCATGGCAGATTGAATAAGTGTCTGAGAAGATTGTAGGTTTTTGGGCTCTTTTTGTAGACTAAAAGGGACAGCACCTTCTTTTCCTGGGTCCATCGTCACCCCTTTGGTTTCTTACCTGCAGTCTTCAGCTGCGATGTAAGTAGGGTTGCTGCTGAGGAAGACAATGTAGACCTGAGCATACTTTCTACATTTCTCAGTCCCTTCCAGCTGCCTAGCCTCTTCTCTGCTTCCAGCTGCTTGATTTTCCTCTGCAGCCTCTTGATCTGCCTCTCCTTCGACTTTGCGTAAAGGAAAATCTTCATTTTCTTTGGAGTCATCTCCTTCCTTCTCGTAAGGTTAATTGCAGACAAGGACATGCCTTTTTCGTTACTACCTTCATTAGTAGATGGCAAGGGAGAAGGCATGTCACTGAGAGGAGTGGCAAGAGGTGGTGAATGCATAGATGATGATTGTGTAATGATTGATGAAGGTGTAACTGATGGAGAGGTAGGAAATAAGGATCTGGAAGGAGGTAAGGATGATATGACAGAAGAAAGTGATGGAGAAGATGAAATGGGAAATGGGGAAGATGAAAATGAATGTTTTGGAGAAGGAATACTCCTGATGGTTTGAGGAGGATAAAGCGATGGAATAGATCCTCAATTCAACCTCTTCTGTTCACTTGATGTGAAACATCTCTCATGTTAGTGCAATGCGCAGATTTTTCGGTTTTTTAAAACTTGCTTATAATGCTTCTCCACCTGGGCTGAAACAGCATTATCCCTGCAGAAATCAACCCATTTCTGACAGCTGAAACAGAATTAAATGCTTGTTAGGATCCATACATATCCATATCCAAATATCCACAAGTTTGTTATTCAGTTATGTTTTCACAAGATTTGCACTGCTTGATAAAGAAAGATGTTGAAACCTGTTACAACTGAGCACATGAAATTGTTAGCTGTATCTTGATACTTTTAATTTCTTTGCATGTACTGCAGAAATTGGTGGCTAAGTTTAACTGTATTTAGACATCATACCAAAGACAGAGCAGCTGGATTCCCATTAACAAGATTAAAATGATTTAAGGTATTGGAGAGTCTTACAAGAACATTTATATTCTCTCATATAAATAATCGCAAGCATCGATTGGTGAAAACATATTCCAAGCATCAGTAGAACATTACTGTGAATTCAATGACGTAAGTAGAAGAGCTGAATATAAATATATTTGGTAATAATGCTGCATTATCGTAGACAATTCAAAAACATTGACTAAATGCAACGAAATGAAAGCAAAGTGATCTAATACACGTGTTCCCGAAGAATATCATGATTCACACAATTTATGGTAGCAATTATTATCATAATATGATATTTATTAATAATGCTGATTTTCATAGGCAATTCAAAAACATTAACTAACTGCAACGACATGAAAGCAAAGTGATCGAATACATGTTNCAAGTTGTCACCTCTCCCAAGGCTATTGGGGAAGCTCTAGGCAGCCACTTTGCCAAAGCAAGCAGCTCTGCAGAATATGCACCTTTATTCAATCAAAGGAAGCAGAGAATTGAAAGAGCCAGACTAGAAGTAGGCCACATCAGCTTCACTGCTTCATACAACGAGACTTTTACACCATGGGAATTGAAATCTGCAATAGAGGTGGGAAAGAACACTTGCCCAGGAGCGTGCATACATAAAATAGCCTTTTCGGACCTAAGGAAAATTAGGAATAAATTTACGAATACATATTCTATTGTCGGGGGTGACTTCAACGCCAAGAGTCACAGTTGGGCAGCAGACAAGAGAATAATCGAGGTAAGGATTTGGCTGAGTTCCTCGACTCAAACAAGTTCACTATTCATGCAAGCGATGCGTTTACCCATGAAGTAACCGGCCATCCTCAAAAAAATGATTTTTGTTTTTAATTTTAATTTTATTTCTACTTACGACCCTCCAGAACGCAAATTTCATGCATCTGATTTTAGGAAGCTATGTGTAAAGTTTAAATATACCCATACGCTGATCAGTGGAGATTTTAACGCGAAAAGCTCTTTGTGGAATAGTGAGAAGGAGTAGAAGCGTGGAAAAGCTCTTGCGAAATTTTTAACGGGTAACAATTTTGTCATCCACGCCAGTGAGAATATAACACATACAATTACCGGTCACCCGGACAATGTTGACTCCATCGACTTTTTTTCACAACTTTTTCAACTCCGCACCTCATTGTGACAACAAGATTTCCGCTCGCCTCAGATCACCTTCCTATATTATTATACTTTCCAGTCGCTCTCGACGACGATTTTAATTCCAACTATAGAATTTGAAACTATGATCGTTCCGTCGACATTTTAGACAAATTATGTAAGGATTTTAGAAATATGGAAATATTAAATGGCGAAAGAGGCATCGATGCCGCGGTGGACGACTTTACTAAACTTGTTTGGCTGGCATATTTGCGGGGGTCGGTGACCAGGCGAAGCCCCCTCCTGACCATGTCCGATTACCATTAGATATTTAAAAATTAATTTCCGCAATAAATCAAGCCAGGAAAGAATATAAAAAATATAGATCAATAGTCAAGCTGATCGAATTAAAAAAATTACGTGCTTTAATCCAACTCAAAGTCAAAAAGTTTAAATATAATCGGCTAAGTCAGATTATCGACGCAAGTAAAGGTAGCGGCGATATTAACGCCCTTTGGCGAACGACCTCAAGGATCAGCGGAAAAAAGAGGTATAAAGATTCTAGTCACATAATACTTAACAACATTAGAATTACATCTGAAATTGACAGATGCAGAGAGTTCTGCAAATATTAACGCACTTTGGCGAACGATCTCAAGGATCAGCGGAAAAAAGACGTATATCGATTCTAGTCACATAATACTTGACAACATTAGAATTACATCTGAAAGTGACAGATGCAGAGAGTTCTCCAAATATTTAGAAAATCAATATACCCCTTTTAAATCTGTTAATGCTACGATATCGGACATGGTGGAGAGGGCTGTCCTCGTTCATGCCTACGCCCCCGCCTTTCAACTTAGCCGAGTGTCCTTCCCCGAGCTGAGGGATTGATTTAAAAAGTTGCCAGTAAACAAAGCTACTGGTCATGATGGCATTACAGCAAACATGATAAAATATTTCCCAATTAAAGCAATACACATTCTTCTTGATAGCTATAAAAAATGTTTACTTTTTTAATAATTTTCTAACTACTTGGAAAATTGCATCCGTTGTTATAATCCCAAAGGAAGGACTCAACAATAATAATTATA
>KZ309479.1:52367-80378 GCA_000376725.2 Ladona fulva
TGGTCATGCCAGCTGACCAAGGATCCACCCACGTGTTTGCCGTGCGTGGAGACCCGTAAGGAGGAGATGGGTGTCCTGGAGGTTGAGTGCCACCCATTGGCACATCAAACTTCTTTGGCCCCGGATTCGCCGTAAACGGGAGGCCAGGGAGTAGCACACCCTGGTCAGTCGGCTTATGGTGGCTGGGGAAATTTCCTTTCGAGCGTACACTAGATTTGTGCGAGTCTTTGGTGAGTCCCATAAGTGGTGTGTGAGTAGTGAGATGGATAGGAGGGGGGTTGGAGGGCCCCTCTTGCCTGAAATCTTGCCTTGCGCTACATCTAGGGAGCATGCAGGCTATACCTTTCAGGTAGCCCTGGCGACCGCACAGGCTTGCTGTGCGGCGTCCCAGTTTGTGTGGCTCCGTGTTGGGTGGGGAGCTTGGGGGGTGAATTTCTTTTTCCTTTTCATGGATACCAAACAACCTCCAAAAAGATCACGCGCAACCATGGGTGGGGGAGATAATGATAACGAAAAATGTCTTAAATATCTCATCATTAAATGTGCCAATGAAGGTGAGTCCTTAGCAAGGATGTCTAACTTCTTAATTCATATGGTCTTGTGTGGCTCAGTTCCTGGAAAACTAAAATCAGTAAAGAAGCTTCGGGACGGAACTCTACTAGTAGAATCTCATGACGAAAAACAAAGTGTAACTCTCATGAAAATGACAACCATAAAGGATACCTCAGTCAGAGTCGAGCCTCATAAAACATTAAATACATGAAAAGGAGTAATATCGTGTTACGATCAATTGTATGTCACAGTTGAGGTAATAGTAAAGGAAATGGATCCCCAGGGTGTAATATCATGTCGCGGACTCCAGAAGAAACAGAATGGAGAAATGATAAACACCACTTCTGTTGTCTTAACTTTCTGTCGCGACAAACTACCAGCGAGAGTATTTGTGGGGTATGAATCATGTACTGTGAGGCCTTATATCCCCAGCCCTATAAGGTGTTTTAAATGCAACCGTTATGGCCACACAGCCAACTCTTCCAAGGGCAAGCCCACCTCCCCTAAATGTGCTGGGGTTATGCATGATGGAGAGCCATGCAATAATCCTCCTAAATGTGTAAATCGCGAGGGATGCCACCCAGTTTATGCTTAGATATTTAAAAATTAATTTCCGCAATAAATCAAGCCAGGAAAGAATATAAAAAATATAGATCAATAGTCAAGCTGATCGAATTAAAAAAATTACGTGCTTTAATCCAACTCAAAGTCAAAAAATTTAAATATAATCGGCTAAGTCAGATTATCGACGCAAGTAAAGGTAGCGGCGATATTAACGCCCTTTGGCGAACGACCTCAAGGATCAGCGGAAAAAAGAGGTATAAAGATTCTAGTCACATAATACTTAACAACATTAGAATTACATCTGAAATTGACAGATGCAGAGAGTTCTGCAAATATTAACGCACTTTGGCGAACGATCTCAAGGATCAGCGGAAAAAAGACGTATATCGATTCTAGTCACATAATACTTGACAACATTAGAATTACATCTGAAAGTGACAGATGCAGAGAGTTCTCCAAATATTTAGAAAATCAATATACCCCTTTTAAATCTGTTAATGCTACGATATCGGACATGGTGGAGAGGGCTGTCCTCGTTCATGCCTACGCCCCCGCCTTTCAACTTAGCCGAGTGTCCTTCCCCGAGCTGAGGGATTGATTTAAAAAGTTGCCAGTAAACAAAGCTACTGGTCATGATGGCATTACAGCAAACATGATAAAATATTTCCCAATTAAAGCAATACACATTCTTCTTGATAGCTATAAAAAATGTTTACTTTTTTAATAATTTTCTAACTACTTGGAAAATTGCATCCGTTGTTATAATCCCAAAGGAAGGACTCAACAATAATAATTATATATTATATATAAATAATTATAGACCCATTAGCTTGTTACCAATACTCGGCAAGGTACTCGAGAAATTAATTCTAACCAGGATGGAACTGACCATCGCCGAAAAGAAATTAATTCCAGATTTTCAAGCCGGATTTCGACGAAGGAATTCCACGACTCACCAGATCGTGAAACTCGCCGAGGATATAATCGATGGCTTTAATGGGAACCTGCGAACAGTAGCCTGCTTTCTGGACTTTGAGTACGCTTTTGATAAAGTTTGGCACAACGTGATCATTAACAAACTAATCAATTTTGGCTTTGANTTCCACGACTCACCAGATCGTGAAACTCGCCGAGGATATAATCGATGGCTTTAATGGGAACCTGCGAACAGTAGCCTGCTTTCTGGACTTTGAGTACGCTTTTGATAAAGTTTGGCACAACGTGATCATTAACAAACTAATCAATTTTGGCTTTGATTCTAACCTTAAAAAAATTATTAATTCTTTCCTAACTAATAGATATTTTCAGATTAAATTCGGTTCAAAATTTTCCGGACTGAAAGTCCAGAGAGCCAAAGGACAATATTGCGTCCCGCAGGGCCGCAATATTATCCCTGCGGCTGATATTTTTCTGTTTGAAAATGCTGTCAAGACCTCAGGTTTGAGGAGGATAAAATAGAAGCTAAATATATCTATAATATAATCGGAGAATGAGGAGCTGAAAGCCAGAGTAAATTCACTCAACTCCAGTGAGAAGGATCGTTCAGAGGTGATATCTGATCACTGTTTAATGATGTTTTAGTCATGGGTGATTTAATGTTAAGATTTAGTGGGGTTGAATGTAAACGTAAGGGTGCAGTAGTTGAGTGTTTGCCGGGCATAAGGACGGAACAATTAAATAGTAGAATTTCAATGATGGAGGATGATAGAAGGGAAAAACTTATGGTTATTCATGTGGGGGGACAAACAATGTGAAAAGGGCTAAATGTGGGGATCATGTATTTGGGATATCTATGATCACCCCTGTGGGTAGGGGGATGGAGAATACTCCCGCGGCATCCCGGCCTGTCGTAAGAGGCGACAAATCGGGCGGGGAGAAAACCACGAAAACAAACCCCAAGATCAGCAAGGGCTGAGCCCGGACAGTGATGTAGATCAGCTGTCTGTGTGTGGTCATGCCAGTTGACCAAGGATCCACCCACGTGTTTGCCGTGCGTGGAGACCCGTAAGGAGGAGATGGGTGTCCTGGAGGTTGAGTGCCACCCATTGGCACATCAAACTTCTTTGGCCCCGGATTCGCCGTAAACGGGAGGCCAGGGAGTAGCACACCCTGGTCAGTCGGCTTATGGTGGCTGGGGAAATTTCCTTTCGAGCGTACACTAGATTTGTGCGAGTCTTTGGTGAGTCCCATAAGTGGTGTGTGAGTAGTGAGATGGATAGGAGGGGGGTTGGAGGGCCCCTCTTGCCTGAAATCTTGCCTTGCGCTACATCTAGGGAGCATGCAGGCTATACCTTTCAGGTAGCCCTGGCGACCGCACAGGCTTGCTGTGCGGCGTCCCAGTTTGTGTGGCTCCGTGTTGGGTGGGGAGCTTGGGGGGTGAATTTCTTTTTCCTTTTCATGGATACCAAACAACCTCCAAAAAGATCACGCGCAACCATGGGTGGGGGAGATAATGATAACGAAAAATGTCTTAAATATCTCATCATTAAATGTGCCAATGAAGGTGAGTCCTTAGCAAGGATGTCTAACTTCTTAATTCATATGGTCTTGTGTGGCTCAGTTCCTGGAAAACTAAAATCAGTAAAGAAGCTTCGGGACGGAACTCTACTAGTAGAATCTCATGACGAAAAACAAAGTGTAACTCTCATGAAAATGACAACCATAAAGGATACCTCAGTCAGAGTCGAGCCTCATAAAACATTAAATACATGAAAAGGAGTAATATCGTGTTACGATCAATTGTATGTCACAGTTGAGGTAATAGTAAAGGAAATGGATCCCCAGGGTGTAATATCATGTCGCGGACTCCAGAAGAAACAGAATGGAGAAATGATAAACACCACTTCTGTTGTCTTAACTTTCTGTCGCGACAAACTACCAGCGAGAGTATTTGTGGGGTATGAATCATGTACTGTGAGGCCTTATATCCCCAGCCCTATAAGGTGTTTTAAATGCAACCGTTATGGCCACACAGCCAACTCTTCCAAGGGCAAGCCCACCTCCCCTAAATGTGCTGGGGTTATGCATGATGGAGAGCCATGCAATAATCCTCCTAAATGTGTAAATCGCGAGGGATGCCACCCAGTTTATGCCCGTGAGTGCCCCAGGCTGCAGGAGGAGAAGAAAAGTAACAGAAATTAAAGTAACTGAAAAAATACCCTATGCCGATGCAAGGAAGTAATACAGGGAAATGGTCAGCCCTACCTTCTCTCGCTCCTATGCAGCAGTAGCAACAATTAAAAGCTGTAGTATTAGCTGCCAGACAGACCCATGGATAGAAAAAGCAAAGAGTGCAAAGGAAAAGGCAAAATCTATTGAAGAGAAACTTACGAATTCTACCGGTCCTGGTACTACACCAGAAAACAAAATTCTAATGAATAACGCACCTTCTAAACCTGCTGGCAAGGCAGAAACAGAAGGCAAGAGCATAACCCTTCCTCTTGGAGCCTCCGTAGAATTGAGGCAATCAACGGAGGATGAGATGGAGTAGGACGAGCTGGATGAGAAGCAGCTGCGCCTCTTCCTCCAAAACCGGAGAAAAGGAGGGAGGACGAGGCTAGCAAGGTAGGTAGCCAAGTGTTTTTAAAGTTATTTGAAATGGACTACGTTGTCCTTATTTTAGAAATCTAATTATTTTTATTTATTCATTCATTTTTATTGTAATTTTAACCTTTTTAACCATTTAACATGTTTGCCATTCAATGCTAAATGAATGGTTTTAATAAAGGGATGCATGAGCTGCAACTACTGATTAACAAATTGAAACCAGCGTGCATTTTCCTACAGGAAGCACATTAAAAAAATCGTGATGATCCACGTTTAAGTGGTTATAGCTTTTACAGGCAAGGCTTCCTGGATGTGGAGCGAACTTGTGGAGGGGTTGCAGCTCCTGTCCGAGAGACCCTTTACACCTCCCTGGTGGTAGTACAGACTACACTGCAAGCAGTTGCAGTGAAAATAGCTGCTCCTGAAACTATTACAGTGTGCAGCATCTATTTGCCAGAGTGGGCACCAGTAACAGAGGAGACTTTAACGGACCTCATCAGGCAACTACCTGCTCCTTTCATTCTCTTAGGAGACTTTAATGCTCACAATCCTCTTTTGGTGTGCAACCCAAGTGTTTCAACCATTTTAATTCAAGAGGACGTCTGATAGAAAGATTTTAAACACTTTTAATCTTGTTCTTTTAAACAGAAGTGAATGGACTCATTTTAATTCGTTTACGGGGAAATATTCTGATATAGATCTGGTTAACGGTTGTAGCTCCATTGCCCCACATTTTAAACTTAGTACACATGACAATCTCTGTGGAAGTGACCATTTTCCACTCTTGATTAGTAAATTCTCATTCTGCCGTGTCTCACTGGCTACCAAAAAATGGAAACTTAAGAAAGCAGACTGGGCAGCATTTCAAGAAATGCTATCTATAACTTGTGAAGACTCACTAACAGCATCAGAAAATGTGGAAGCACTAAACTCTAGCATCCTAAATGCAGCCAAAGAATCAATCCCTATGTCTACAGGGCGGGTGAAACATTCCCCAGTACCCTGGTGGAGTAAGGAATGTGCGGTGGCAATTAGGAAAAGCAAAAGGGCATTAAGAATATTTAATAAACACCCTACAGGCTCGAAACCTTGAGGCATTTCGCAAGCTCCGTTCGAAGGCTGGGGAAATTATCAACAAAGAAAAAAGATAATCACGGAGGAAATATATAAGTTCCATAAATTCCCGAACAGCTGTCTCAGAGACCTGGAGGAAAGTCAAGCAGATATCAGGAATATGTACCTCCTCAGCCTCATTTATAGAAAGTGATGGCTCCCTCTTTACCCAGCCAAAAGATATAGCAGATGCATTTGGAAGACATTACCACCAGGTTAGTAGCATAGAAGCTTACCACTCTTCTTTCAAGATAATTAAGCGACAAGCAGAAAGGAGGCAATTGTAGCTGTAGCGGGAACTTATGGGGAATGTTATAACGACCCCTTCACTATGTGGGAGCTAATGGAGGCAATAAATAATATAAAAGACACAACACCAGGATTAGATGATATTCATAATGCCTTCCTGAGACACATCCCAGAGAAAAGTTTGGCAGTGCTCCTTAAAATCTTCAATAAGGTTTGGGAAGAAGGGGACTTCCCTAAGGCATGATGTGAATCAGTCGAGGTGCCTATCCACAAACCAGGAAAGGACAAATCGTGTATTAAGGCGTAAGATACCACGTGGCGATACAAGATTTTGAAGACATAATACGACTATGGTTTTAAAGGTAACCTAATGGTTTTATTGCAATAAACGATGTTGTGTCATCAATATAAACACCTGTCGAGGCAACACTCTTCGTGGATGACCTTGCGATTTTCTGTCGTTCCCAAAAGATAACCACAGCTGAACGGCAGCTGCAATTAACACTTAAACGTGTATGGAGGTGGTCAATAAATAATGGCTTTTGTTTCTCCCAGGATAAAACCTTGTGCCTTCATTTCCACAGGCGGCGAGGATTTTTCCCTGAGCCAAAGCTCATGCTCGGCAATCATTCCTTAAAATTTGTGGAATCTGTCCGCTTCCTGGGAATGTACTTGGATCGACGACTTAATTGGAAGACACATATAAGACATCTGAAACTGAAAGCTAATGCAGGAATGAATATTCTTAAAGTAATTGCTAACAGATCCTGGGGTGCAGATCGAACATCTATGCTGCTACTCTACAGATCATTGATTCGATCAAAGCTGGACTATGGGTGTTTTATCTATGGTGGTACAAGACCATCCTTTTTACGACCTCTGACATCTTTGCATAATGCTTGTCTACGACTTGCAACTGGTGCTTTCCGGACTAGCCCTGTTGTTAGCATCTATAGTGATGCTGGTGAGCCACCATTAGAGATCAGGCGAAACATCCTGATGTGCAACTATGTCAGCAAAATTTTAGCCCTACCGACACACCCAAGTTTTAAATCTGTTTTTAACCATAATTTATTGAACGTTTTTAATAGAAGACCTCGTGCAATACAACCTCTTGCTGTACGAGTCCACAGATTTTTAGAAAACAAAGACATAGTGCTTCCCAACATCATGCGAGCATGCCCATTCAGTTTACCACCTTGGAAGCTGTCCAGGCCTGATGTCTCATTTGGGTTGGCTGCTCAACCAAGGGCCACTTTGCTCCCTGATGAACTGCGGTCCAGATCCTTGTTGGCACTATCTGAATTCCAAGGTTTTAATATTGTATATACAGATGGATCGAAGACGGATGCAGGGTGTGCAAGTGCATTCATTGGCTCAGGTCTTTCACATGGGGTCAAGCTACACCCAATATGCAGTGTATTTGTAGCAGAGCTAATGGCCATCAAGCTTGCCCTAGAAATCATCCAGGATCAAGAGCTACCCACTCTCATCTGTTCCGACTCAATGAGTTCACTGAATGCCATCACCTGCTATGAATCTGCACACCCACTTGTCCAGGAAGTGCAGTATCTGTGCAGTAGACTTAGTGAGAGAGGCGTCCAAGTAAAATTTCTATGGATTCCTGGACATGTGAACATCGAAGGAAATGAGGCAGCAGACAGGGCAGCAAAAGAAGCCACAAGAAAGCCTACAATAGATTTTGAAGAAGTGTCCTCAGGAGATCTGAAGTCCCAACTCAAAAGTATTGCCCTCAAGGACTGGGAAGAGCAATGGTCTTCACTAACTGGGAATAAGTTACGTGCAATTAAAGAAACCATTAAACCTTGGGGCTCTTCTGTCAGAAAGAATAGGAGGGAGGAAGTAGTTTTAACTCGTTTGAGAATTGGACATAGTGCACTGACGCACTCATACCTTTTTACAATTCCCCGTATACCTCCCCACTGTGACAAGTGTAACACCCAACTCTCTATATGTCACATCCTCACTGAGTGCAGGATCTATTCTAGTGAACAGGAGAGGTGTTTGGGAGCAAGCACACTGAAGGATGTCATTGCAGATGATCATGGCAAGGCAGACAAAGTTATTACTTTTATGAAGGAGACTGGACTCTTCCAAATAATCTAACATAAAGCTTTTCTTTTTCCCCCTTTTTATTTTATTTAATTTTTATTCATAACACTATGGCTAACTCACTGCATTGCTACAAATAGTATTTGTTTTTCATTGTTCTTTTTGATGTAGAAATTAAATTATGGTAATTTACCATCACTGTTAATAGCCAGTATGCTGAGAAGGTGCAAAATGACCTCAGCTGTCGAGGCACCTATCAAAACTACTACTACTACTATTTAGTTTATTGACTGCGGACATCCCGACCAGCATGGGTGCGTGGACATACCTTTACGCCGACGACTGTACTGTCATCTCGCAGTCACGAGATTGCAATTTCGCGAATGCCGTCCTTCAGGCGCACTTCGAGTGGGTTCATTCTTGGGCCTCGGATTGGAGACTCAAGGTGAACCCAACCAAGTGCGCGAGGATGGTATTCGCGAGACAACAAGAATACAAGGATGCCTCGTGCCTGTGGTGGGGGGTGCCCGCATTCCTTTCACCAAAGAGCAAAAATTCCTCGGCGTTGTTCTTGAAGGTCGTTTGTGGTGGAAGTCTCATACTAGCCAAGCAATTCGTAAAGCAAACAAAGCCTATCTTGCACTAAGAAAGATATGTCAATCAACCAAATAAGTAATAAAAATAAAATGTTAGTTTATTGGGCGATGGTCAGATCCATCCTAGTGTACGCCAGCCAACATGGCATTACTGTGCGAAGCAATACTTACGGGATGTTTTAAAGTTTGAGATGAAAACAATTAAGAGTGTTTTAAAATGCCCACTCTTGACATCCATTCAAGATATTTATTTAGGATATGGTATTCTTCCGCGAGAAAAATTCTTAATCCGCGCCAGCACTCGCTTTCGGGACAAATTGCAAAATACTTCTTCCTCAATATACAGAGAAATGTTCCATCAGTCCATGACTAATCCTCAACCTTTTAATGTATTTTATATTTAAATTATTTTTCTTTATTTTATTTAAGTTATTCTCTTAAAAAACTTGACTTGCTCGGCTATTTTATACTTGTTATGGCTGATGAATAGTATTTTTCTTTGATATTATCCTTTCCTTTTATTCTGAAGTCGCACAAACTAAGGCATCTTAGTCTTTCTTTCGCATATTACTCGAACTAAGTTTTAGTATTGAATGAATGAATAATAAATTCATTTCACACACAAGATTACAAATCCAAACAAAATAAACATAAATATAAGTGAAATTAGACATCCCTAAAGAACCTTTTGTAGGGATTGCCAACAATTTAATCATAGAACGTATTCGGTAGCAAAATACAATATAATTTGGAAAATATACAAACAAAAGAAAAATTACAAACTAAATATAGTGAGAAAAGGCATTGTAAATCAATTATTTTAGAAGATCTTCCAAATCTTTGATGTGATAAGCAGAGATGTTGGCATAGAACGCCATTCTGTGGGGAAAATCATCCAAACCTTCAGAGACTTGATTTGCGCGTGGCTCCAGGAGGAGAGCTCTCAGATCGGCGGCCCAGGGCACAGGGTGGAGATAGACGAATGTGCGTTTGGGCGTCGTAAGTACAACCGCGGTCGTCTAGTGAAAACAAAATGGGTATTGGGGGGCATAGACAGGGATACAAGAGAGACATTCCTTTGCGTTGTCAATAGTCGGGATGCTTCAACACTAAAGGAGGCCATCCTACGACAAGTGAAACTTACCTCTTAAGACGTTAAATACACACTCGCAGATTGCAGTAACTAATTTCTTTTCGCATTTTTTTAATATGGCTACTCTCTGCTCTGACGTCATTTTGCAGAGAGCCTTGAGAATATCAAGACAGCTCTTTACCGCTCGAGACATATTTGATGACTGATTCTCATTTTCTTAAACATCCGTCTTTTATTTATGTTTTTTGGAACATATGCGAAGGTATACTTATCTTCCGGAAATATATTTGTTCTTATTCGGTAATCATCAGGGGTACTTTTTTTTAAATCAACGAACAAGTACCCGTGCGGTTTTGAAGTCTCATCTCTATAAGCATCTTGAATGAATAACGGATTTTCGGGATGGATTTGTCTTGCAAGATGAAATATCTGGCTTCGATCTCGAGGGTTTTTAAAACATACAATGTAGTGAGAGTTTAGCGAAATGTCTCTACGACCCTTGCCTTGATGAAACAAGTTGTGCGTTATGAAAATTACGCTTAAGTTCCAATGATGTGCCCCCTTTGTAAATAAATTCACAATAGAGGAATCAATTTCCATCATTAATTCATCGAGACAAATCAGACGGTGAGCTTTGGAACCGTTTGAAATTTCTGACAAATCGGGAACACCTTGATGGAACTTTACTTTAGGATTCCCTCTTATCTTTGATGAGATCGATTGAAATTCAGAATAACAGCAAATTATGCTCTCGAATTTTGTGTCGACTAATGCATCTATCGAGTCGATGAACTTTTCCATCCAAACGGATTTATCACTCACGGTCGGACCACTTATGGTCATTGTGAAAGGGGCACTCAGCGGGAAAGACATGATGCGAATGAAAACAATTTCTAATGCTTTTGATTTATATATAATTAAAAAAAAGATACAATTAATACCACCATGGGAAACCTATAGTAATTTTTTCCACCCAGATGATTGAATCTATAAGGTAAAGGAACACGGCTGTTGTAAGACTTCTGAGTCAGATAATAGCTCCAAATAGCCGTTGTTTGCGTGCAAACTAACCGTTGAAGAGTTCCCACCAGCGGGAGTTGGGTTCTCCGTGGTCGCGCTTGTAAGCAAGTATTGTTCTCGATACGTATTTCGACAACTAAGTTGCCATCTTCGGAAGAGAAGAATAACTGAGTGTGGAGGGGGTTGGGGAGGGGTATTTATGTCTTTTGTGGTGTTACGTCAGTTAGGGAGAACAAAACAGACGAAGGTATTGGTCCGGTATCGCTGTTCATGACACGGTCGCGGTTCGAATGAATGAAGAGGATTTCATATGCGTCAAGTTTGGAGGGCTTCTGTACTGATTTTATGAGTTTTAAGTTGTCTCCGTTAATTTTGTGATTGTTTTCTTGAATGTGTTGTGCGACGCTTGATCTGTTAATGTGGTTGTTTGAAGTGGGACATGTGCTCTTTGAATCTAGTTTCTATTTTCCTTTTTGTTTGTCTATAGTAGACTTTTTCGCAATCTTGACATGATATTTCGTAGACGCCGGATTTACTTAATGTTGTAATGGGATCTTTAGGTTTTGGAAGAAGGTTTGAAAGTTTATTGCTATTTGAAAGAATTGGAGTGAAATTATATTTGGAAAATACGGGTTTCAGTTTATTGGTGATTCCAGGTGCGTAAGGAAGTTTTGTGAATTTGTGTTATTTGTCGTGTGAAGTTTTTAAGGTCGTGCGTTGATTCAAGTTGAGTTTATGTTTGTGTTTTCTCAGTATATTGTTGACCACAGATGTGTCATAGCCATCGAGTTTTGCGACGTTCCTGATGTGTGACAGTTCTGCGTTGAAGTCTTTCTGTGAAAGCGGTACTTTTAGAAGCCTGTTTATCATGGAATGGAAGGGAGCTAACTTTTGAGATATGTGGTGATTGGAATCACAAAGTATGTACATATCAGTGTGGGTGGGTTTTCTGTAGATGTTGAATTTCAATTTGTTTTGTGTTCTCGTAATTTTTAAGTCAAGGAAAGGCAGTGTGCCGTTTGTTTCTTTTTCGAAAGTGAATTTGATGGAATCATATTGTGCGTTAAGTTCCTCTAAGAAGTCTGAAATGTTTGTTTTTGATGTGTCGAAAATGATCAACAATATGATCCATTGTACGACGGATTTTTTTAGGTATTAAAACATCAACCGGACCTTCATCATTCAATACAATATTTTTTAAACTATCAAAACAGACAAGAGTATCGTTTGATCTATCTATTTTGATTCCTTTGGCTTTACAAACGCTTTTAGTGTTTGTAGGACCTCCACCACACGCAACCTTAAATGCATAATTCTTCGGACCTCCTGATACAATTTCAGAAATGTTACTGCCGGCACCATAACATAACTATTCATTAGTCACATCACCAAGGTATGGCCCAATCGGTGGAGACCATTCACCGACTTTTCCACATACATTACACTGTCTGTGTCCCAATATATTGCTCTCTCCCCTTTGAAGGTCGTTTGTGGTGGAAGTCTCATACTAGCCAAGCAATTCGTAAAGCAAACAAAGCCTATCTTGCACTAAGAAAGATATGTCAATCAACCAAATAAGTAATAAAAATAAAATGTTAGTTTATTGGGCGATGGTCAGATCCATCCTAGTGTACGCCAGCCAACATGGCATTACTGTGCGAAGCAATACTTACGGGATGTTTTAAAGTTTGAGATGAAAACAATTAAGAGTGTTTTAAAATGCCCACTCTTGACATCCATTCAAGATATTTATTTAGGATATGGTATTCTTCCGCGAGAAAAATTCTTAATCCGCGCCAGCACTCGCTTTCGGGACAAATTGCAAAATACTTCTTCCTCAATATACAGAGAAATGTTCCATCAGTCCATGACTAATCCTCAACCTTTTAATGTATTTTATATTTAAATTATTTTTCTTTATTTTATTTAAGTTATTCTCTTAAAAAACTTGACTTGCTCGGCTATTTTATACTTGTTATGGCTGATGAATAGTATTTTTCTTTGATATTATCCTTTCCTTTTATTCTGAAGTCGCACAAACTAAGGCATCTTAGTCTTTCTTTCGCATATTACTCGAACTAAGTTTTAGTATTGAATGAATGAATAATAAATTCATTTCACACACAAGATTACAAATCCAAACAAAATAAACATAAATATAAGTGAAATTAGACATCCCTAAAGAACCTTTTGTAGGGATTGCCAACAATTTAATCATAGAACGTATTCGGTAGCAAAATACAATATAATTTGGAAAATATACAAACAAAAGAAAAATTACAAACTAAATATAGTGAGAAAAGGCATTGTAAATCAATTATTTTAGAAGATCTTCCAAATCTTTGATGTGATAAGCAGAGATGTTGGCATAGAACGCCATTCTGTGGGGAAAATCATCCAAACCTTCAGAGACTTGATTTGCGCGTGGCTCCAGGAGGAGAGCTCTCAGATCGGCGGCCCAGGGCACAGGGTGGAGATAGACGAATGTGCGTTTGGGCGTCGTAAGTACAACCGCGGTCGTCTAGTGAAAACAAAATGGGTATTGGGGGGCATAGACAGGGATACAAGAGAGACATTCCTTTGCGTTGTCAATAGTCGGGATGCTTCAACACTAAAGGAGGCCATCCTACGACAAGTGAAACTTACCTCTTAAGACGTTAAATACACACTCGCAGATTGCAGTAACTAATTTCTTTTCGCATTTTTTTAATATGGCTACTCTCTGCTCTGACGTCATTTTGCAGAGAGCCTTGAGAATATCAAGACAGCTCTTTACCGCTCGAGACATATTTGATGACTGATTCTCATTTTCTTAAACATCCGTCTTTTATTTATGTTTTTTGGAACATATGCGAAGGTATACTTATCTTCCGGAAATATATTTGTTCTTATTCGGTAATCATCAGGGGTACTTTTTTTTAAATCAACGAACAAGTACCCGTGCGGTTTTGAAGTCTCATCTCTATAAGCATCTTGAATGAATAACGGATTTTCGGGATGGATTTGTCTTGCAAGATGAAATATCTGGCTTCGATCTCGAGGGTTTTTAAAACATACAATGTAGTGAGAGTTTAGCGAAATGTCTCTACGACCCTTGCCTTGATGAAACAAGTTGTGCGTTATGAAAATTACGCTTAAGTTCCAATGATGTGCCCCCTTTGTAAATAAATTCACAATAGAGGAATCAATTTCCATCATTAATTCATCGAGACAAATCAGACGGTGAGCTTTGGAACCGTTTGAAATTTCTGACAAATCGGGAACACCTTGATGGAACTTTACTTTAGGATTCCCTCTTATCTTTGATGAGATCGATTGAAATTCAGAATAACAGCAAATTATGCTCTCGAATTTTGTGTCGACTAATGCATCTATCGAGTCGATGAACTTTTCCATCCAAACGGATTTATCACTCACGGTCGGACCACTTATGGTCATTGTGAAAGGGGCACTCAGCGGGAAAGACATGATGCGAATGAAAACAATTTCTAATGCTTTTGATTTATATATAATTAAAAAAAAGATACAATTAATACCACCATGGGAAACCTATAGTAATTTTTTCCACCCAGATGATTGAATCTATAAGGTAAAGGAACACGGCTGTTGTAAGACTTCTGAGTCAGATAATAGCTCCAAATAGCCGTTGTTTGCGTGCAAACTAACCGTTGAAGAGTTCCCACCAGCGGGAGTTGGGTTCTCCGTGGTCGCGCTTGTAAGCAAGTATTGTTCTCGATACGTATTTCGACAACTAAGTTGCCATCTTCGGAAGAGAAGAATAACTGAGTGTGGAGGGGGTTGGGGAGGGGTATTTATGTCTTTTGTGGTGTTACGTCAGTTAGGGAGAACAAAACAGACGAAGGTATTGGTCCGGTATCGCTGTTCATGACACGGTCGCGGTTCGAATGAATGAAGAGGATTTCATATGCGTCAAGTTTGGAGGGCTTCTGTACTGATTTTATGAGTTTTAAGTTGTCTCCGTTAATTTTGTGATTGTTTTCTTGAATGTGTTGTGCGACGCTTGATCTGTTAATGTGGTTGTTTGAAGTGGGACATGTGCTCTTTGAATCTAGTTTCTATTTTCCTTTTTGTTTGTCTATAGTAGACTTTTTCGCAATCTTGACATGATATTTCGTAGACGCCGGATTTACTTAATGTTGTAATGGGATCTTTAGGTTTTGGAAGAAGGTTTGAAAGTTTATTGCTATTTGAAAGAATTGGAGTGAAATTATATTTGGAAAATACGGGTTTCAGTTTATTGGTGATTCCAGGTGCGTAAGGAAGTTTTGTGAATTTGTGTTATTTGTCGTGTGAAGTTTTTAAGGTCGTGCGTTGATTCAAGTTGAGTTTATGTTTGTGTTTTCTCAGTATATTGTTGACCACAGATGTGTCATAGCCATCGAGTTTTGCGACGTTCCTGATGTGTGACAGTTCTGCGTTGAAGTCTTTCTGTGAAAGCGGTACTTTTAGAAGCCTGTTTATCATGGAATGGAAGGGAGCTAACTTTTGAGATATGTGGTGATTGGAATCACAAAGTATGTACATATCAGTGTGGGTGGGTTTTCTGTAGATGTTGAATTTCAATTTGTTTTGTGTTCTCGTAATTTTTAAGTCAAGGAAAGGCAGTGTGCCGTTTGTTTCTTTTTCGAAAGTGAATTTGATGGAATCATATTGTGCGTTAAGTTCCTCTAAGAAGTCTGAAATGTTTGTTTTTGATGTGTCGAAAATGATCAACAATATGATCCATTGTACGACGGATTTTTTTAGGTATTAAAACATCAACCGGACCTTCATCATTCAATACAATATTTTTTAAACTATCAAAACAGACAAGAGTATCGTTTGATCTATCTATTTTGATTCCTTTGGCTTTACAAACGCTTTTAGTGTTTGTAGGACCTCCACCACACGCAACCTTAAATGCATAACTCTTCGGACCTCCTGATACAAATTCAGAAATGTTACTGCCGGCCCCATAACATAACTATTCATTAGTCACATCACCAAGGTATGGCCCAATCGGTGGAGACCATTCACCGACTTTTCCACATACATTACACTGTCTGTGTCCCAATATATTGCTCTCTCCCCTAATTTTTCAAGGTATTCGTACAATACCAACCGCGCTTGCGCCGTGGTATAACAGGCAATTGGAATGTTGGTAAATGCGGAAGACTTTAATGCCTTCTTCTGTATAACAGAATTTACAAACAACACATCATCCACCGGTAAAATGCCTCTTACATCAATGCTAGGATCACTCAATATTTTAGCAAGTTCTTCAAACTCATTGACTATAGTTGTTTGCGGTAGATCATTGCGCTGAGCAAATTTACCCCAAAGGGAATTCAACGAAAGTGTAGCTATACAGCGAAAACATGGATTAAATTCAATTTTATCACCTTATTATAATATTACCTTCTCGTTCTTTGGACGCTTTAATAAAATCATCCCTCTCTGATGATGTTTGACATTGCTCAGGCCACCCACTAGCTTCTTGTTTTAATTTCAGAAAATTGTCGATGTAGCCTAAAAACAGACCACCATCGTTCACGGACTTATCGTACACGGTTACGGAGTAGTTCCATATTTCATGCATGGCTAATATGGCATAACCTTTCTGGACAGCTTTTTTTACTTCGTCCGTCACCCATGTCCCTGTAATAGCACGATCCTCCTCATCCTCATGAGGGCAACTCCTTTGCACATTCCTCTCTAAACAGGTACGGCACAAAGGAAATGTAAGCTTTCCATCAAATCTGTACGGACGTGCAGGGTGGTAAATGTCCCTCGGCGGCAAAACAGTACATTTTATGACACCCTCACACTTTTCACGTGGAGGGCATTCGTCGCCAACATAAATGACGGGGTGGCCAACCGGATACTTTTTCCACTTATTGATGTAGGGGTAGAGTGAGCAAATATCTATATATTTTATTTATTCGCCAGCCTCTTCTTTCGCTCGGTGATAGAGCTTACCAGCGTTTGTTCTGCTACAGAAAAATGCATCTCTAGGGTCAAAGGGTTTCTTGAAGGTTAGTGGGTGCTTTTCGAGATACATTTTCATTTCGTTATTTCCTTGAAGATATTGGTGAAAGGCACACTCCCACATTTCGATAAGTTCACAGTCACCTTTCAGGAGGTCTGCTCTCTTCGCCATTGTGGATTCAAACCTCATCTCCATTGTTTCTGAACTATTATTGCAGATTTCTCTATCACGTCCATCCGGAAAACATCGTCTACACCCGTGATAAAAACACCCATAAAACTGAAAAACAAGGGTAGTATCACCTTCTTTCCCTACTCCATCTACCTTCCGCCCCTTGAATCTAATTTCATGTCGCTCAGGAAGTTCTCTTGGGTTCTCAACCGGGTGAAGATGTTGGATGGCTCCGACGTTTCGGCAGCAACCACTGCTGCCATTTTCAAGGACACGGACACGGAATAGGAGTGATCTCTCCGGCGAAGCCGGATTTAGAAATTGGCAGTGGCACCTGGTCATAAAACTTTATCCACTGTCAAGTGTCTTTTATTATTTTTTTTCCAAGTAACTTTATTAATTTTTATATTGCAAGGGAAAGGTATATTCCGATTTTTATTATATCTTTTTTCCTTTACAATGAGTGATTGCAGCGAAACATCGTTGCAAGAGTCCAAAAACCCGGCCCCCAGGGCCACCACAGCTCTGAAAAGTTAAATAAATTGAATAAATAATAAATACATAGTAAATAGGAAGTAAATCATCTTAAAAAATAATGAAACCTAAATTATGCTAGAAAAGACTCGATGCCTTGGTCGGGATGACTTTATAAAAAGACCCAAAGAAAGAAATGTAAATAAAATTCTGATAGTCGTAAAATTATATAGTAAAACCGAGAGAGTCAATATATATTTAAGAACAATAATTTAATAATAAATACGATGAAAAGAATCTATCTAAAATACTAAAATATTAAAATGCTAACGCCTAAATGAGGTAAAAAGAATAAATAAACAAATATGATAAATATTATAACAATAAATAAATATAATAATATAATAATTAAAAGAATAAACGTAGCTCAGTAGGCGGAAGGTCAATAATAAAAGGTAAAAGGGAATAAATAGATNAAATATAATAATAAATAAGTAAATAAAATAAGTTAAGAAAGCAAGCATGAAAGGCGGAAGGTCAATAATAAAAGATAAAAGGGAATAAGTAAGTCCCTAAATTAATAAATAAATAGATAAGTAATAAATAGATAAATAGATTAAAATAACATTACATATTTAAAAGCGAGAAACTAGGATATTTATATTTGGAGTCCGGTTTGGTGAAAGCCTGATAATACATTTTTTTATACATTTCCGATGAGGTGTTTTGCAAGTTATCTTTAAAACGAGTGCTGGCACGAATTAAAAATTTATCTAATGGGAGAATACCAAAGGCGGAATAAATGTCGTTGATTGATGTCAGTTGAGGACAATTCAGAATACGTTTAATTATTTTGCTTTCAAATTTAAAAATCTCCCGCAGATATTGTTTTGCGCAGTAGTGCCATGTAGGGCTGGCATATACTAGGATGGATCTGACCATCGCGCTATAAACGATTATTTTATTTCTATTATTGATTTTTTTGGATTGAAATATTTTTTTAAGAGCTAAAAAGGCATTGTTGGCTTTAGAGATTATTTTATGAATGTGGGGCTTCCACGACAGCCGACCGTCGAGGACCACACCGAGAAATTTTTGTTCATGAGTTGGCGGAATGCGGACACCCCCCCACCACAGGCACGAGGCATCCTTGTATCCTTTTCGTCTCGCGAATACCATCCTCGCGCACTTGGTCGGGTTCACCTTGAGCCTCCAGTCGGAGGCCCAAGAATAAACCCACTCCAAGTGCGCCTGAAGGACGGCATTCGCGAGATTACTATTACGTGACTGCGAGATGACGGTGCAGTCGTCGGCGTAAAGGTATGTCCTCGCGCCCATGCTGGTAGGGATGTCCGCAGTAAATAAATTGAACAGTGTGGGGGATAAAATTGCCCCCTGCGGAACGCCGGCTCTCTGGGCTTTCAGTCCGGAGAATTTTGAGCCGAATTTAACCTGAAAGGATCTATTGTTTAAAAATGAATTAATAATTTTGACTAGGTTAGAGTCGAAACCGAAAGTGATTAATTTGTAAATAATTCCGTTATGCCAAACTTTATCAAAAGCGGACTGAAAGTCCAGAAAGCAGGCAACCGTCCGCAGATCCCCGTTAAATCCGTCGGTGATGTCCTCGACTAGTCTGACGATCTGGTGGGTCGTGGAAGTCCCACGTCGAAAGCCAGCTTGAAAATCCGGAATGATTTTCTTCTCGGCGATGGTCAGCTCCATCCTATTTAAAATTATTCTCTCAAAAATCTTGCCGAGTACTGGCAATAAGCTGATCGGTCTATAATTGTTTATCGATGTTGGGTCCTTCCCTGGCTTTGGGATCATCACGACGGTTGCTTTCTTCCAGCTAGCAGGAAAATAATTAATAAATAGACATTTATTATATATATTAAGTAGAATTTGTATAGTGTTGGCTGGAAAAAACGTAATCATTTTAGCCGTCATGCCGTCGTGGCCCGCAGCTTTGTTAATGGGTAATTTTCTAATAATTTCCTTCGGCTCAGGGAAGGACACCAGGCAAGGTTGAGAGGCGGGGGTATAGGCATGGCCCAAGACAGCCCCCTCCACCATGTCCGACAACGTAGCATTGATCGAGTTAAAAGACGTATATTGATTTTCCTGATATTTACTAAACAACTCGCATCTCTCACTATCGGATGTAATTTTCTTGTTATTAACGATTAGATGGCTAGAATCATTAAAACGTTTTTTACCGCTGATTCTCGAAATCGTTCTCCATAAAACATTGATATCTCCGCTGTTTTTGTTACCTCTGATGATCTGACTTAGCCGGTTATTTTTAAATTCTTTTACCTTAAGTTGAATAAGGGCACGAAGTTTTTTAAATTCAATGAGCTTAGTTGTCAGACGATATTTTTGATAAATTTTTCTAGCTTTATTTCTGGCGGAGATAAGTTATAGGATTTCCGGTGGTAGACGAACATGGTCTGGAGGGGGCCGCCGTTTGGCAACCGACCCCCGCAAGTATGCCAGCCCGATGAGTTTTAAAAAGTCGTCGACCTCGGCATCGATGTCCTTAATACCATTAAATAATTCCCTATTTTTAAAATCCTTGGATAAAATAACTAATATTTCGGCGNAACGTAGCGTTGATAGAGTTAAAAGACGTATATTGATTTTCCATATATTTACTAAACAACTCGCATCTCTCACTATTGGATGCAATTTTCTTGTTATTAACGATTAGATGGCTAGAATCATTGAAACGTTTTTTACCGCTAATTCTCGAGATCGTTCTCCATAAGACATTGATATCTCCGCTGTTTTTGTTAGCTCTGATGATCTGGCTTAACCGGTTGTTTTTAAATTCTTTTACCTTATGTTGGATAAGGGCACGGAGTTTTTTGAATTCAATGAGCTTAGCTGTCAGACGATATTTTTGATAAATTTTTCTAGCTTTGTTTCTGGCGGAGATAAGTTTTATGATTTCCGGTGGTAGTCGAATATGGTCAGGAGGGGGCCGCCGTCTGGCAACCGACCCCCGCAAGTATGCCAGCCCGATGAGTTTTGAAAAGTCGTCGACCTCGGCATCGATGTCCTTTATACCATTAAATAATTCCCTATTTTTAAAATCCTTAGATAAAATATCTAAGATTTCGGCGAATCTTTCGTAATTTAAAATTCTATAATTGGAACTAAAATTGCCGTCGAGAGTAAGCGGAAAATATAAAATTAAAGGTAGGTGATCCGAGGGAAGCGCATATCTAGAAGTCACCATTAGATCAGGGGTATTAAAAGTCGTAATGAAAAAGTCGATGGAATCGTCCTTATCGGGATGACCAGTGATAGTATGTGTTATACCATCACTGGCGTGGATGACAAAATTATTATCTAGTATGAATTTTTTGAGGGCTATTCCCCGTCTAGTTTCCTTTCTGCTATTCCAAAAAAAACTTTTCGCATTAAAATCCCACCCGATCAACGTGTACGTGTATTTAAATTTCCGACTTAATTTGTTAAAATCCGAAGCATGGAATTTGCATTCGGGAGGGTCGTATAATGAAATAAAATTAAAAGATCGGTTATTAATATTTATTGAGATGCCAGTCGCAGATAATTTACTAAATTTTGGTAAATTACTTCGTTTAGCATTTAAGTTTTTTATGATGACAATCGCCGTGCCACGGATTGATTTAGCCTCGTCATCGCGAAACACATCGTAGCCGGGAATAGTGAAGTCTTTACCGGCTGTCAAGTGTGTTTCGCATAATAGAGCAATACTGATATTATTTAAATATAAAAAATTTATGAATTCGGCTTCTTGTTTTTTAATGCCGTTGGCATTCCATTGGATTACCTTCATAGCCGTGTTGTTATTCATTGAGAAGGAGATGGGTAGAGTTTATTACGTGTGAAATGAAAGCCGTTTTGGTGAGGCCTGGTTTGACAATGAGCAGGGCTAAATGCGAGATCCATTTCGTCATAATTGATCGCCAATCCTCATGGTCATTATCTATTTTCTCTTCGTTTAAAATAACTTCAGCTACCTCGGGTGACGGTGCGTTAGCTAAATCGTAATTACTAAATTGATTTCTTTCGTTACTGCTTTGGTTATTTCTTGCGATGTCTGCGTAAGTTAAATTTGACCGATTTTCCATTAGATTGGTTGCTTGCCTATTCGTTGTAACTTTCGGAGTTCTGGTAGTATTCAATGGTGTATTCTTTGCTTCGCTATTTTGTATTTTATTTTGAGATTTCGATTTTAACTCCTGCAACCTTATCTTTAACTTTTCGTAACTTGGGCACCCACGGTAGCTGGCCGGGTGGCTTCCCTTGCAGTTCGCGCACACAGCCGCCTCGCCGGCTTTCTTTGTGTAATTAGCGGTTAAATGATTTTCACCGCACTTCACGCAGTGAGGCGGCATGTGGCAAGCCTTGTCAGTGTGCCCGAACAGTTGGCACCTATGGCACTGTGGGGGGCCCTTAGGGGGGCGATGTTTTTCAGTACGGGTTTTAAGACCGCAAATATACTTCACAGAAAGAAATTCGAACTGTGGAATGCTGTCATGCAATTCCACTAAAAAGAGCGGAAGAAGCCGCGGAGGGACTGTTTTTAACCATTCGTTCAGTTGCCTGGCGTTGGGTTTAGTTGTTTGCATCTGTGTTATCTTAACCGTTACGACACCTTGCTCCTCAAGCGATTCTTTAATATCCTCCGGTTTCAAATTTATTAGGAGGTCTCTGATAACAAAAAGTTTCTTTTTCTCGGATTCCAACCTATAAGTGAAAAAGTCTTCTTTTTCGTTTGCGAGTAATTCTTTAGCTAAAAAGAAATCGGCAATGCTCTGGCACTGGACTACCGTCCTACGGCCCGCCAGTCGGGCAACGGTTGGAAACGAACAGTTTGATTTCAATTTACGGAATAGTGACGCCCAATCTTTCACTCGGTCGATATAGATTGGGGGTATTTTGTTCATTCTCTTTGCTATTCTCGCCTCAATTTCTTTCTCTCCTGGGGTAGTTGGGGAATCGATCGCACCGACTGTAATATCATTGACTTTACTAGTCGCGGTAGCTTTGCCGTGAGCGCGCCCACCCTTTGTCGGTTTTACTAATTGCCATTTATCGGCCGTCCCGGCCTTTGTCCGGCCGTTGACGGTCGTGTGTAGCGGGGGTGTACAAGTTACGGCCGAAAGCCCAACCCCTCTAGCATCAAGCATACCTCGAGAGGAGGAACTAGACTCCCCAACCTTAGCGATTGCAGGTTTTAATTCCTGTACCCCGCGGGTCTGAGATTGACCGTTTTTCTTCCCTTTGTTAGGAGCCCGCACCTGCTTTTTGCTCAAGGGCGGGCTCTCATTCTTCTTTTTTTCCCTCTTAGGTGCCGTCGACGCCTTAGTCAGCGATTCGACCTGCTCTGAAGGAATTAAATGGGGCTGTAATGGCAACTTAACATTTAGGCTAGGAGTGGTGGACGCGCTCTGGATAGCCGCCACATTTTTTTCTAATTTAGATGTCAATTTCCTATCAAATTACCGAGAGTAGTCGGTGAGATGTCTTCCCCGAACAGCCCCAGGAATTTAGATTGATTTCCTTTCTTTTTCTTTGCACAACTCTCCTCGATTTGCACGGTATTAGGCGGTTTTTTGTTCTTTGTACCTTTTTTAATGGCCCCCGTGAGGCACGAGTTCGAATCCCCCGAACCCGCCCGGCGGACCCCAGCACGGTTGTCCATTGCATTTCCTTTATTAAAGGCAGGATTGCCCCCACCTACCGCGAGCTCCCTAACGCGAGAGGATTGCGGTGCCGAAACGGATAGATTGATTAATTCTTTATCTGGGCTATTTAGATCTATGCTATTCATTACAGAACTAGATTTAATATTATTCGAACTATGATCAGGATTATTAAAAACATTAGTAGGAGAATTAAAAACATCGTCCGGGTAATTAAAATTATCTTTAAAATTAGTTTGTCCAGGTTTAAAATTGCTAAAATCAAATTTTAAAATTGGATCGCCAGGCGATTGCGAGATTTCTGCTTCGACCGATTTAGCACAGATGGCGCCACCGGTACCAGCCGCGCGTGCACCGACGTTCACTCGACTCGAGGAAGGGCCCACACTGCCAGCCAACTCGGACTGCCCATTTGTATCCCTACTGATATTTTTTAATATATCTTGTAGAAATTTATGTGATCGGTCCCCTAATTTGCTACCGTCACACGGGTTATTGACCATAGGATTAACATCCATTATTAAACCTCAAATTTAATGAATTTAAGAATTAATAAATAAATAAATATAATTAAATAAATAATAAATATTAAAACAAAGATCAGAAAACGTTAAAATATTAAACCAACCCTGCACAATGTGATTAAAAGTATGTATAAGACACGAATGAGGCACAGCAATTAGAAAATATAAAATCCTTGTAAAAAGTATAAAATCAACTGGGGCCACCGAAGCCCCAGAAATCAGAAAATAAAATGAATCCCCTCCCTCAGCAAAGTGCATACTGAAACTAGCAGAACTAAAATTAAAATGATTTTGCTGGTTAAACATCCACCGCCTCGGATCACCTTTGGCTCGTAATGAGCCAATAATTATTAAAACCCAGATATAAATATAATTATCAAAATACATAAATTATAAAGAAATAGCAAAAAATTAAATTACAACTGGCCCATAAAAGGGCCCTTTGAATGCAATTACTCACAACGGAAGAGCTTGCTATCTGCGCCGATAAAGAAAGCTGGATCAGAGCTGAATATACCGCATTTCCCACATTTCGATAAGTTGACAGTCACCTTTCAGGAGGTCTGCTCTCTTCGCCATTGTGGATTCAAACCTCATCTCCATTGTTTCTGAACTATTATTGTGGATTTCTCTATCACGTCCATCCGGAAAACATCGTCTACACCCGTGATAAAAACACCCATAAAACTGAAAAACAAGGGTAGTATCACCTTCTTTCCCTACTCCATCTACCTTCCGCCCCTTGAATCTAATTTCATGTCGCTCAGGAAGTTCTCTTGGGTTCTCAACCGGGTGAAGATGTTGGATGGCTCCGACGTTTCGGCAGCAACCACTGCTGCCATTTTCAAGGACACGGACACGGAGTGATCTCTCCGGCGTGGCCGGATTTATATTGCCCGCGCGGCACCTGGTCGCAATTGCGACTTTATCCGTTAGAGTTCCATTGCATTATTTTCAGAATATTTTTATCAATCATTTAGAAGTAAATGGGTAGAATTAATTACATGCGATATGAAAGAGGTACGAGTTAACCCAGGTTTTACGATTAAAAGAGCAAGATGCGAGATCCACTTACCCATTATATTACGCCAATCTTCGTTGTCATTTCTTTCAATACCATTATCAATTATATCCGCTAATTCGAGCGATGAAGGGGTTACCGATTCGTGAGTGCACTTAACTTGATCATTCTCTCTTCCGATACCTTTGGCAATGTCGGCATAACTATTACCTGTGGCTTTTGATTGCAAAACTCGTTTTGGAGTAGTTGTATTGGCGGTAGCCTTACTCGGGGTTTTTAAGTTATCATTTCCGACATTTCTTTGGGATTTTTGCAGGGCTTTTTCTTTTAATTCTCGTAATCTCTCTTTAAGTTTTAAGTAACTGGGGCATCCTCGGTAGCTGGCCGGATGATCCCCCTTGCAATTTGCGCACATTGCCGCCTCGGCGGCTTCTTTCTTACACTCCGAAGTTAAATGGTTGTTTCCGCATTTTACACACCGAGGCGGCATGTGGCATGCTTTATCAATGTGCCCGAACGACTGACAGCGATGGCATTGTGGGGGTCCTTTGGAAGGACGATGTTTCTCAATTCTTATTTTCAATCCGCAAACGTATTTTACTGCGAGAAATTCGACCGACGGCGTAGCGTCGTGTAATTCGATTAGAAATAAGGGCAACAATCGGGCCGGAACGGATTTAGTACCTTCTTTTAATTGATTAAATGTTGGTTTCGTCGTTTGCATCTGCACGACCCAGGTCGTCATGATTCCCTGTTCCTCCAATGATTCCTTAATGTCATCTGTATTGATTCCAAAAGGCAAGTCTCTAATGACATAAAGTTTCTTTTTTTCGGAAGCTAGTCGATATGTAAAAAAATCCTCTTTGGCCTCCGCGAGGAGGGACTTTACGAGAAAAAAATCAGCGACTGTTTGGCAGCGAACCACCGTCCTACGGCCCGCCACCCGGGCGACGGGAGGGAAGGAGCAGACCTCCCTCATTTTTTTGAACACCTGCATCCAGTTTTTTACTTTATCTATATAAATAGGGGGAATTTTACTAAACCTATTTTTTATCGCCGTGTATTCGGCTGTGGGCGGTCCATTCGGGGAGTCTATCTCGATCAATTCATTACCAGCGATCAAATCAAATCGATTCTGACTAGGAATTGTATCCTCTATAGTGGGAGAAGCGGCGGCGGCCCCTACGCGCCCACCCCTCCTCTGTTTGACCGTCGTCCACCCATTGTTTTCAGCGGCCTCGACCGTCTCGCGATTGACGACCGCGTTAGAATTTGGGATTGCAGAGGCCGTTTTCCCGACACCTCTTACATTTTGTACAATGTCCCGAGGAGGGGAACAATTTGTCGGGATCCCGCAGCTACCAGTGCTGAAAGCCTGGTTAGCGAGGGCCCTCCTTGGGCCTGGTTTTATTAAATCGCTGGACGCCCCCGCTTGTTTGGGCCCCAAGGGCAGGTCGCCAGTCTTTTTTGTATTTTTAATGCCCCTAAGCGTCATCACCCTCTCGCTGTTCTGCGGGACGGGAGAGGCGAGAACGGGGAGGGATGGGAGGGGTTGATTAAACGATCCCGCAGAAGGGGCGGGTGCAGGTTGAGCCACTTCCTTTTCCTCAAGTTTGCCCCTTGGCAAAATCTAGATTAACTTGTGAGATATCCTCCCCAAACAAACCGACCAATTTGTCTTGTGAATTCTTGACTTTTTTTTCTTCCCTTCGACTACTACGGACGGCGAATTTTTATTTTTTTTCCCTCGTCTATTATTATTAGAAGAGCCCTGCACCGACCCCCCAGCACCCGCCTGGCGGACCGCAGGTCGGTGGTCACTTTTTTCTGGTTCCTTATTAGGAACCGCCGAAACCTCGCGATTTGAATTTGTTCCCATCATAGAAGAGGACATGGGAGCTGACGCTACCGGGTCGTGCCGAGCGACCGTTTCGGTTATTAAATTTTTACTGTTCGGAATCATTCTATCGTCTTTGTTCATATTTGAGGTACTATTTTGACTAGAGATGACCATAGGTTCGGTTTGACCTTTATTAAAACCGCTAAAATCTAAGTGCAGAACTGGATCGTTAACTGAGATTCTTGGTTCCGTGCCCTTGACATTTTTAGTGCCATCACTGCCAGCCGCGCGTTCAACAGTGGATACTCCTACCGAGTGGGGATCGACACAGCCAGCAACTTCGGCCTGCCTTCGTATTTCTCTATTAGTTATTAAACTATTTACTAAATATCTATACGCCTCGTCAGAGGGTTCCCTATCATCGCTCATAGAAAGGAAGCGAACATTACGTGCTTTTGCCATGACAATTGAATTATAATAAATAAATAAATAAATAAATAGGTTAAAAGTAGAATAAATAAATAAATAGGTTAAAATAGAATAAATAAATAAATAGATTAAAATATATAAAACCAATAGCACTAAAACGCAATATAGAATTTAGAGCAATTGGATCCCACAACAAGCTCGAACAATAAAATTGGAACTTATGGTTCGGCGAATAATTAGAAAAGGATAAAAGTTTATAAAAATGAAAATAAAGTATTACTGGATAACCGACGACACACCCAAATCTAAGATTATCTGGGGCCACCGAAGCCCCAGAATCAAATGGGGTAAAATACCACCCAATTAAAATAGAACTTTTATATCTTACAATAAATAATTTAAAATAAAAGAAAGTACATAGAGACAGAGCGCCTCTGATCACCATTGGCCCCGAGGGGCCGATTATACTTAAACAATAAATACAATTTTTTATTATATAAAATATCACACATAAAAGGTAATTAATAAGTTAACTAAATCAAGTGAGTAGGTCCTAAAAAGGACCGACAACACCGACAAAGTTACTTACAATCAAAGATATTGCCTGCTACTAAACCTTCTGAAAGCTGGATCAGAGCTGAATATAGGAAATACGATTTTTGGGTTATATATAGGGTACAATCGCAAGCTAACGGAACAACGGAGGAAACCAATGAGAAATAAACTCTCTGACGCATCACTGAGAGTGTATAAATAGAGGCAAGGAAAACGGTAATCTGATATATTCGGTTTTGTCTGAATTCTTAGGCAGAAGCCATGGCTCGTACAAAGCAGACCGCCCGTAAGTCCACCGGAGGAAAAGCCCCCCGCAAACAGCTGGCCACCAAGGCTGCACGTAAGAGTGCTCCAGCAACCGGAGGAGTGAAGAAGCCCCACAGGTACCGCCCTGGTACTGTGGCACTCCGAGAGATCAGACGTTACCAGAAGAGCACTGAACTTCTCATCCGCAAGTTGCCATTCCAGCGCCTTGTTCGTGAGATCGCTCAGGACTTCAA
>KZ309480.1:3410-27000 GCA_000376725.2 Ladona fulva
ACAGAGAGATTTGAGTAGCGGTTGAAAGGGGTGAATAGGAAGAAAGAATCAAGGTAAGGTTAACAGGCTCTAAGGAGAGGTGGAGTAAAACAGCGAGGGTCGGGTAAAAGAGATGCGACAGATACCAACTGTGCCGGTGGATTTCAAGTCGCAGTGTTTCCTAGTGGCGGTCAATGAATATGCATTCTCAATGCCCCTCTCTCACGAGCATCTGGGCTTTTCCATGCATGCCATTCATTTAGTTTATCCAAACCAAAAGTATTTCGGCAGCATTGAGTTCTTATCTAGTCGGGAGATTGGGTACGTCCTATTCACACATTTCACTCGGTGGAAGGCCCAAGAAAGGAGGTGTATTCGAACCGGTGCGCAGGGGAGAAACCTTTTAAACGGAAAACAATAAGGTTCGAATATGATTCTACACCATGCTAAACGTTTCTCGATATATCATCACAATTCCACCGAAGAACTTCTCTTCATAATAAGAATGGGAACTTTACGAAGGGTTTGTTTGGGTTTATTGCCCGCAGTTCATTGCCGTCTTAGGACTAATTTTCCTTACCCTCCCATACCTCTGCCCTTCCCTCATCCCCTCTGTTTGGAAGACTCGACAGTGGCATATCTTCGAACTAAATTCGGAGGCGCGAAAGACGGCTAATTTAAACTGTATCCTTTCCCCTTAAGATAGAAACTTGCAATTCACGGTGTTGTTAGAATAGATGATTGTCTATCGTATGCCGTAAAGCTTCTTGCCCTAAAGGCCCAGGTTCGATCCCACAACCATTCGAATTACCGAATTTTCAAAAATTCGTAGCGGTATTTCCCGGTCAGGTAGAAGGTTGAAATTCGCCACATCTATAGAAGATAGGGATTTCTGTCGTATGCTGTAAGAATATTTGTCATCATAGACCCAGGTTCGATGCTAGGAGATTTCTTAAGCACGTATTATGAATAATTCGTTTAGGTTATTGTAGTTGGTGCATGGAACTCGGTGTATGGAAGGCGAAGTGGATCAAAAGGAGTGTAATGCCTTAGTTAATGCATCTTACATTAAGCTTGCAGTATGCAAGGAACTTTTACTCGTATATATATACATGCGAGTAAAAGCAGCTTGCATACTGCAAGCTTAATGTAAGATAGTTTAACTATGGCATTACATACCACCTGCAACAGTCCTCCTTCAAGGACTCAAAATCTGTTCCATCAGGGAAAGGGCGCACCCGATGTCTCGTTAAATACTCATTACATCTTTTTTTTTAATCCTCGAGATCGTAGCAAAAGGTTCTACCTTTCGAGGCAGTTGTATCCGGAAAATCCTAAATTCATTGAAGAATCTTATAACGACAGGACTGAAATCCTAAATCCTCTTTATCGACTTGAAACAATCTACGACCGACATCTACCGCTATTATACAGAAAGTTTCCCAACGACGACTTCAATTATTTTTACGTACCGAAGAAGTGAAAGTATAATATCTTCTGCGCAGATTTATCGAAATCATTTGACGCAATGTCGCGCAACCTGTCAAAACATTCAGATACACTACGCTTTAGTGAGATAATTTTTTTCTGAGAACCTGATCTCTGTCTCACTTTGAGAAAACCAGTAGGTAATCCATAAATCTTTAGTACTTGAGAGGGTGACTGTGCCATTGGAGTTATTCTTTTAGATATTTCTATTCTTATCTGTCCTTAATGGAAGCTCTTTATAGATATCAGGACATGTTAGTGGTACGTTTCTAGTAGTCCATACTCTTACGAGTAAAACCCCTCGATATGAAAGAAAAGAGCGTAAAGGGAGAAGGAGATAAGATGCCAATTTCGCCGAATTTAAAATTTTATTTTATGACGCCAATTCCACTCCAAGACAGAAAAGAGACATAGAAACACATGCAACATCAGGGATTTCTCAAAGGGAGACAAAGATCAGGTTATCAGAAAAAAATTATCGCGCTAAAAATGAAAATCTTTGTAGCGATTCATCACTCTTTCTGGTATAAATTTGGCATTTATGACACGTGTAAAGATATCGATAATCGTCCCGCATAATTATGCATAGTCTATAGTAAATTATAGTGAAAATGTTCGAATCCTAGGATCAAAGAAGCAAAAATTGGTCTCTTGGCCAGGTATTTGGTTGGCTGTTTAGCGATCGTTGTATGTGAATCTCTGCAGTTGAGGAATTCGTTATTCATCCTCAATTGTCAACCTGGTAAAAGAATACTTTCTTCAGAGAGTGAAATATGACCAGTTGGAGAAATAAAGAAAGGCTCTCTCTTTGTCCGAAATGCTGACAAAAATACGACGAGAAGGCACCCAATCGTAAGAAGCATCCCATCTCGAGGCAAACGATCGCGAGCCGCGCCGTGTTATGGGTAACTCCCGAATTAAATTTGTTTTTCTTATGTTATTTATAAACTTAGTTTGGTATTTGCACAGAAAATAAATTCACTATTCTCTCCGAAACTTTCTCGCTTGAANTTTTGTATTTGCACAAGAAAATAAATTCACTATTTTCTCCGTAACTTGAAGTTTCTTCGAGAGCAAATAAGACGAAAGATTGCTGGCGACTACTTTCTTCGATATATTTTCTGAAAAATTCTCGACCTCTCCAATAATTTCCGTTAAATATCTGCCTCAAAAAACTGTTGTCTACCAAATTAATAATACGTATGGAAAGAAAATGATTTGAAGCAAGATTTGATGTAAAAAATTTCTTGTTTTCTAAATTACAGAAGTAAAGGCACCCGTTCAAACAAAAACGGAATAAAATCAAGATTTTCTTTGAATTGTGGTATTCTTGTTTTTTCTGCGGTTATGATATTAATTAACCTAAAATAAATCACAATCTTATTTCCGGCATTACTTTCGCTCAGTACTGAAAAAATTTGAAATGATTTTGACTAACTTTATATGTTTATGCTAATGTAGCAAAGTTATACCACGCACTTGATGACAGGATGGGGTCTTCCGTCCTGTCCTATTGGCTGCCAATACGAAGAGATAACATCTTCTCTCTCTCTCTGTCTAATCCACAAACATCTAGTGAACGGTTAATAATTAGGATTATATGTGAAATCGCGGACAATACGCTAAAGGCGACGTTTAACTAACACCTTTGCAGAAACGACGTTTGGGACGACATAAGAATATTCTAAGGAAGATTGTAGAAAAATCGGGGTGTTGGAAAAAAAAAGAAAAAGATAATCGTTCAACCAGGCGGATTCAACTTACCACTGCTCTTACCGCTCGTATCAGGAGTGCTTTCTAATATCTTGATGTAATGGAGCAAGCGAAAATAGATGGTCCTCAGGATACATTTAATTGAATGAGAAACTCTTCGTTGACGATGACGGGCGTGTCGGAGACGGTTTCCGTTCTCGATCGAGCGATGGAAAAGATTTTACGAATGCCGAAATTATCGGATCACGAAAAGAGGAACCATTACAAGCAGATTCTGCAACGTTTTCTACATTATTCTGACGAGGAAAGAAGACCCGCGAAACCCACGTTTTGAACCGTTGATGACGATGTGAAGAAGGAGGTGGCGGAGGGCGATCATGCGATCGGAGACGATCAATCTACAACGGATCGGATTCGTTATGAAATTGTTGCATCAGTACGGAAAAAGTTGAAGAAAAAAGCGCAATTGCTGAACGCCTTACACCTTTCGGCGTGTGGCAGGAGGTGTAAGCACTGAATGTTCGGGCTATTTCTTTATCTTGTTATTATCGCGCATCGTTTGCGGAAAGAATGAATCCTTAAAACCACTTCTTCTAGCATCTATTTCCCTTATTTTACGCTCATTGTCGGAACGGCCAAAATAGCATAATATTAATTACGTCCCCCTCAAATGCACTGTCTCGAAATTTATCAAGTAATCGCTGCCTAGCTTCTAATTTCCTTTCTTTCAAGGATCTCCAACCTGTGTCGGAGAGCATTTTCGTAACACTGGCTTTTTTATCGTAGCATTTTTTTCACAAAACCTATTGCCTTGCGCTGCACTCTCTCGAGTTCGCGGGTGTACGTTTCATCTGCCGGATCCCATATTCAAGATGGGGCCTGACCAAGGTGAAATAACGTCGCTCTCTAACCTTCTCATCGCATCTATCTACAATGTGCTTTATGAAGCCGATCTCTTTGGTTGCTTTACCGCAGATGTTTAGGATTCCGCCTTGGGTGCCTCTGCAAGTGAGTCAGAAACTTCTCAAGGTACGGATCTACGAGCTTGAGAGTTCGCTCCGGGAACTTCGCTCGTGAATCTTTGTAAATGGGACCGCGGCGGGGGGTCGTAGGGGGAGGCCCAACTCCGCTGCAGTTCGACCAGCGACGATGACTCGGCCAACACTGGATGGACTGTTGAGGAGAAGGCGCAGCCCACTGCTTACCTTTCGAGGTCGGTCCCATTTTTGGAGCCCGAGTGGAGGGTGGTTACGAGGAGCGGAGGAGCATCACGGGCTGATAATGGCACTGGGGAGGTGACGCCGAACCCCATCCCTACTCGCAGTAGGTTCTCTGCACTGCGAAGTGCTGATGAACCTGTTCGGGATACCAAGCCTGTGCCTCCATAGTGGTCGCGCCCGAAGAAAGTCGGAGGGAAGGGAATTGTAATAATAGGAAGCTCAAGCGGGTATCGGCCACTTTGTGGAGAAGGGCGGAACGGGAGGGAGGTGACTTGAGGGTGACATCTTGGTGTGTCCCATCAGGGCAAGTGGTCCATGTCAAGCGTGCGGTTAGTGCGGCGGTCACGGGCACGAGTTGCTCTAGCCTGCGGGCGGTAGCTGATTTCGGGGTCAACGACGCGTCAACGACGACTTGTACTACGTCCGAGGAGATTTTGGATTATTTCGATGACTTAAACTCTGAGGTCGCGCGGGTTCAGGAGTCACTTGGCATCGAGATGAAGATGTCCATTTGCAGCATTGTACCGCGGATCGACTGCGGCCTTCATGTTTGGCGGAAGATAGAAGGGCTAAACACGAGGCTGTGGGAGTTCTGCAGAGACATGGGAGCTGACTTCGTTGACCTTCGTTTCCACTGAACAGGGAACTATAACTTAGTAGGTTGTAAAACCTACGAAAATCCCAAAGGAATAACAAGTGTGAAAAATAGCGACACGACTGGGACACGAACCCAGGTCTCCCACCTTCCTTTCCTTTATCCTTGTGATTTCCTGGGGGGAAATAACCTCATTACACCCGCTCTGTGAGCCGGCTGCCTCTGTGAGGAACTCGGGCGGCAGGTTGTGCCACTAAATGTGGAGACTGTCTGCTCTGCACACAAAGCATTCCCTTAACAGTGTGAGAGAGACGCGGCACGGTAGTTCAGTGGTTAGAATACCTGCCCGGAAAGTGGGAGACCTGGGTTCGAGTCCCAGTCGTGTCGCTATTTTTCACACTTGTTATTCCATTATTATCTCTCTCTATATCCTCTTCAGATTCCACGTCTTTAACCAAGTCATAACTGAAATGAGAATAAATTGTTGTACTATCAGCAATTTATGCACGTTTCAAGTACAGCAAAGTCATTCCCCTATCTTTGCTTTTCAGATACCTGATTCGCATTTAGGCTTCTCTCAAATTACATGATCCCAGTATTCCACACACCAAACAATTTTTTTACAACATTTCTAGTTCGAATTTGTGATCTATTTTCTGCAATATCTGCCTGTACCAGCTACGTATTTTTCTTTTTGCTTCGTGTTCCATGTATGGATAATCTGGTACATGTAATGATGTCAGTACATAGATGTCCTTCACAGAAGGTGGTACATTATGAATTATATATATTGATGAATGAAAAATGTGATAAACATAATGAAAATGATCAAAATGGTAGAAGAATCGTTCAGTAAATTTGTCAATATCAGAAGTATGTATGTATGCCCTTCCAGAAATGATTACCATCTCCTGAAAGCCTTCTCACTTTGGCCATACCCTACTATAATAGCCCCTCAATTTGAGTGTCATCTTCCTGTTTTCCATCCTCTTTAGCACCCATATCATATCCACATCTGGAAAACAATAAATTCATATAATATCAGCTAGAAATTCTTCAGTACTTCTATATTTTCAGGGGAGGAATAATTCTATTATATTTCAGGATGTGTAAACTGAAAACTTACCTTCTATTCTGTAGTTTCTTCTAGTATTGTGCAGCACAGGGATTACAATCACCATTACCCTGCATACTCTGTTATTTACATTCGGGTCGAAATAGAGAGACCTGATGATATTCTATACATCAAACAGTCTTTCCACTGATTGTAAAGATTGGAATTCATAATCACAGCCTGTATCTGAAAAAAATGTTTTTCTTGAGCTCCATATTCGTTGAAAATAATCTGATTAACATATATACCTAGCTGACGTACAGAAATAGAAAAATTTGAAAACCAAAATATGAGCAAGCATAACATAAGAATGATTCTCTTCCCAAGGAGAAACGGACATGAAAAACGTCTGACGGAGAAATGTTCTGGTGGAATAGCTCAATGGATTGAGCAACCGACCGGCAATTGGGAGACCCGGGGTCGAGTCCCGGTTCCTTCAGACTTTTTTCATGTCCGATTCTCCTTGGGAATTTTCCTAGGTGCACGCCTTATCGTGCCAAGTACCTAAAACCGTTTCCTTGAATGGTTCTCTTGTCTATTGAAATGAGTTAAGGACTTATCACCGGTGATGTTACCCTTTTCTATGAAATAGAAATTAAAAACGACTTCAACGAATTTACAACAGCACTAACACAGTACAAATAACTTTTCCAAAGAAAGGGAATCTTCGACAGAGACGAAAGAATCGAAGTTACCTGCGATCAATGCCTCCGAAGGCTGTAAAATTAACGTATATGATTTCATGCATCAAGAAATCGTATTATTATACATATCATTAGACATTATATCATAAATCGTAGCGGTTCTGTATTTAGCTCACTATTAAAGTAATGAACGATTTCATGATATTTTAAGCATATTCATCAGAAGACTAAGCGGTCTTATCATAATTCAAGCTATCTCTTCAGAAAACTAAGCGGTTCCATCATAATTCAAACAATGTTTTTTTAAGCTTATTCCTCTGAAAATGGCCCTATCATAACGCATCATAAAACTAAGCGATTATATCATAAATCCAGCTTACTCTCTAGAAAACTAAGCGGTTCTATGCAAATTTAGGCTAATTTATGAAAAAAACTAAGCGGTCCTATCATGATTAAAGCTTCTTTATAATTAAACTAAGCGGTTTAACTCGTTGACAAAAATGTATTAGGCAGTTCAAGTTGCCTGGACAACCAGTTTATCCTGTAAGACAATTGTAACTACGCGCCTCAAGGAAACTAAAAATAAACTAAAGGTAACTGCATCTATTGGTGATTCTATTTAAATGTCTGATTCTATTTAAATGTCNGCATCTATTGGTGATTCTATTTAAATGTCTATTTTGAAATAATAAATAAATAACACATTTGAAATCTTTAAAATCCGTCCTCAAATATGTTTACCATAAGTTGCAAAAAACAAATAAACATTATAAAGAATTTATCTTTACTTCATAAAAATAGAGAGTTAGTAAGTGAACTCAAACGTTCATTGCATCAACTTGAGGGTACCGAAATATCTCTACATTTATTTATAATAAATTGCGATATAAGATCGATAATAACTGCGGTGACGTATCCCAGATAATCTTGCTAATCAGAAAGAAGTAAAGGCTGTTAAAAGGTATTTTTGGTTACAATACCTAATTTCGCCGTCCTAATGCCTAATACGTCATGTATACTTGAAATATCACAGAACCGAAAGCTTATCTGAAAATTTCGAACTCCGCGCGTAATTAATTATGCTTAAAACAAGCCCATGCCAAGATTTTCGATTTTAACTCTAAAAATAACTAAAGTGAAGTTTTCGGAAATGTCGAGTAATACATAATACCTCATTTTCAAAAAAAAATGTCCAGGTAAAAATATTTCTTCGTCGCAGGTTGTGTTCCCACTTCTAATAAAAAGCTATACTTCTGTTAAGAGTACAAAACATTATCCTCCATTCAATGGAAAGTTTTCTTTTGCTTTGAGCATAAGATACGCCTATAAGAATTGTAGTAAATTTTTAGAACAGAAAGGTAACGTTCTTCAATTATTTTAGTATTAATTTCAAGCAAATCGAAAACAATCAGAAGCTGCATATTTGGAGAATAAGGTCTGCCTTTGTTTCAATTCTTAAGGCTCGATTACCAATAGTTATCGATTTTTACAGTCAAACCATAGATTATGCAGCAGAATTCCCATCTACACAACCTTTATCACCTTCTAATATTAGGTTAATAAGGTACAGAAACTGTCTTTTAATTTTTGGAAGGCACACTATTTCCAAACCTTCTCTAAGAAAATATTATTTTGAAGGGGGTCTAATATTCCTGTAGTCCCAACATGTATGAAATATGTATGGTACATACAGTAAGTAACATGCAACACGTTTAGGGAAAACAGCTTCAAAACCAGTACTTTAAAGTCAGTAGGTCATTCAGCGAAAGTCATTGATTTCAGAAGAAAAATATAAAACCTACAACTAGTAGAGAATCATTGTGGAGACGCTTTGTTTCCATCCGGGACCATACGAAAACTTTCGCCTCTACTTGCATAACGAGATGATTTGAATTCTAAGATCCAAAACAGCAATCGTTAACAGAAAAATAGTTTATAAGATTTTTAAATGAAAGTTTAAAGTTTCCCTTTCGTCCAGAAGGGAACGAGAAAATCCCGAAAGGAAAATAAATTCAAGTGACTAATTGCTTTAAGGAAAGAGTCCACCTTGAACTTCGGAAGAAAGGAAAAGAATTGAAGGTCGTTTCAGGGAAATCGGTCTAACTGTACTATTTGGAATAGATAAAGTCGCCTTTTTAGAGAATAAGCAGTCCTTTAGTGAAAGGAACGAAAATGGAAAGCAAAACATCAATCAGCCTTGGAAAAAGGTCGTAGTACATAAGTACGTAAACACATTTTCAGGTCTTCTTAAAGAATAGCTGAAACTAAGAGTAAGGGGTACAGTGTCTTTAAGACGGACGGAGGAATACCCGATATTTGATACAAAACAATGCAATAAAACACAAACAACATTAATTAGTCAAAATGTAAGTAATACGGTGACGAAATGATAGATAGAAAGTTGATTTAAATAGCTGTCTAGCATTCCATAGACTTAGAACTGTTTTTAAAAGAATATTCTCAGAACTATTTTTAAACGTATCGTATCCAAATACTTAAAATATGAAGCTGTATGCAGATCTTTCGTAGAGAAAATTTAATTAAACGGAATGAAAAAGATATTAGATGTTAACGGGTGTGCAAAGAGATAGTATTGGCGATTAAATGTAAATATAAACTCTCATTACCTCATGTTGAAACTCTGGAGAGCCGCAATCCTCCGTCGACTTCGATGACTTCCAAAGGACTTTGAAAACAGGAGAATCAGTGATTTGCAAAACAAACAGCGACCACGGAGTGCATTCAATATCTTAATATCTGGAAATATAGTTTCTTTCTTAAACATTCCCTCACTCGAAGTTCGACTTTTTCCTAGAATAATTGGGTAAATCGAATCGCTCGGTATATTCTTTGAAAATTCCGCCCCCAAATATATTCAGCATTCTGAATATATCAATGTATTTTCTCAGAGGAAAACGCCACCGTAACATACGAGAATTTAAACCACGTTACCCTTTTTTGTAAATTTGGAAATGTCACCTTCATGCAACACTTACCTTCAGTTCTTTCACAACTGCCCGTAATTTTATCATGTGCAATAAATTCCCTTTAACTCCAGTATGAATTCATTTCGTTCAACCTATGGCTTCGAATTCTCGAAGATTAATTTACCACGAGTTACACACCTGTTTTAAGGGAAATCGCTGAAAGTAGAGCTTCCACTCTCGACGATATTTTCTTCTTAGTGTGTCCATTTCATGTTGTATTTGTCGAACAAACACTCTAAAGGGAAAAACCAGAAGGAGACACACTAACGTTAAACAAATTCAATCCACCTCGACGGGAAATTATTGGCACACGAAAATAACTCAACTGGAGGTCGCCATTACCCACGCGATCTCAAAGCAGCCACGAGGCGATTACGTGTCTTTTCTCCGCGGTTTTGAGGAATTCCGATTCTCTAGAAAAATCTGAAAGACGTAAATATGGTGTCATAAGAAGTGACTAATGTCAGGTGACCGAAGTTTCTAGTTCCAGTTCTCGATGTGGCGGTCTTCGTTTACTTCGAAAAGAATCTACTATGTATTCTTGTGGTAGTAATAAGAGTGTTAAAGACATCAGACGTAAGATTACACAGCTAAATTTTGGCGAGTAAGTTTCTTTGTAATAAAAACCATCAACCAATCAACAGAAAGCCGTCAACCTTGTGATTTCCTTCAAGTGTTTGGAAATGGGTTTCAGAGAGAAATGTGCTTCGATTAGTACGATTTGTATCCCTTCTTCAGTTTTGCATGTGTGAAATAATATCAATCATTCTAATCAATAACCTGAAAAGTTAATGGTGGCAAAGTTAGAAGTTAATTTTTCGATTCCTTCTGTGTTGTGAGTCTGAAGGAAACGCGAAGAGGAAAAAACGGAAAGGTATGAATATCGAATTACAGATCCATATCAAAAGCATTTCCCATCATTTGCTACAACATTATGCATTTGAGAAAGTTATTATTGACCCAAAAATGATGAAAGATATGTTTTAGTCTAGAATGATTAAATGTATGTTTTAGTCTAGGATAGTTTCTTATTACTCCTAAACACAGTAACATCCTATATACATGAGTTATCCAGTTTGTATGAATTAAAAGCTTTTGTTAGCAAGATAGCAATTATTCTTATATTCTCGAGGGATTTGCATACTCCTGTTAATGTTTACCGGCTTATGGTTCTGCCTACGTTATCAGTATAAGTATGAATAACTAAACGTATGCTATCAATAAGTAATAATTAACGCCCTCCATTTTAAAACCAATTCCTGTATTTTTTTGCCAAAAACATCGTAGCCAGTCTACTCGGGCAAGAAGGGGAACTTTGAATTCAGAACTTGGAAAGTAAACTGTACCCTCCGTAGTACATTGAATTAGCGGATATTAACTTAAAGGCGAAATTCTTTAAATCATAGGGAAATATTCTGATAAAATATCATCAATTGTGACAACAGAGATAGATTATTTGAGACGATGCGCTAATCACAGCCAATTGTTTTTGTAGCCACGTATATATGTAATCTAATTAATATTAATCCAATCATTCTAGTTTACTTAAATAACTCATGAACTCATTCGGAAATATAATATAAATAATAAATACATGTAATCAAATGATTATCGTAAATAAATATATGAATATTAATCATCGTCCTCAATGGAATTTTCCGCTATCACCATGGTTCAGTCGTTGATATATATGAAGCATAAAATTGGAACTTGAAAAGAATTTAATATTTAGAAGAATTTAAAATGCGATTTTTAAGATACCTTATTGAATTAGATAGAAGTTTAATTTTTCTATAATAATTATCGAAAGTTTGAACACGGGCGGTGGGCGGGGCAACTGACGGAGAATTCGGTTTCGACCAATCAAATCACAGGAAATGTCAGTTTCGATTTATCCTCATGTCTTTCGCTCTCATTTGCTGCGCAGATTTCGTACAGGTAGGACCTGCTTCCAACTTTTCTCGATGGGATCGTTGAAATTTTAATCTGAAGAATTGCGAGAAATTCGAAAGCTAGGTAATGGGATAGAAAGTGTAAAGTACTACGTTTCTATTTTTGAAATTGTAAATGTATAAGAAGTACTATTTTATTTTAAAAAGAGAGGAAGAATTTCCAAGGAGTCAAGATGTTTCTGGTCGGCAGGGAGGACTTCGCACCCATGGTAAGTTGCTTATAATACTTTGATCGAAATTGAATCCTTGGAAGGAAATCGGTTAATCATTTAATTGTTATTTGAAGCCGAAAAACTGTTTGTTAAGTGTGGTCGTTGCGTAGTGAAAATTCGTGACGATCGCGTGTTCCTGAGATCGTCGTTAAGTTAGGCCAACAACTAAATCAGTAACGAACTTCCATTTTCCTTTTGTATTTGAATGAAGTTTTGCGCGCACTTACTTCGCGAATCTTGTTCGATTTGGTTCTAATTCTTACTGGTAAGTATGTTTTCCTTCCTAAGTTGAAATTGCAACTCATTGAAGACTTTAGAAACTTGAATATGGTACATTGCTTTAGATTTTTTTTTCACAAATCATTACTTCCTATGCTTCTTATTTATTAAATTCTTCACCTCGGAAATCGTGGATTTAAATTGAGTGATGTCGACGGCCATCTCATGCTTATCCCATGTGATGTAGTCATACCTAATTACATTATAATAACTTATTGACGGCAAATGCTAGCTATATTGTCTTGTGTATAACTGGTGCGTTTGTTCACAAATATCATAGGATATGAATCTTGAGAGTGTAGATAAGTAAACATACTTCCTTGAGTTCGTATTGATTATCTTTTGGTGTGAATTAGATATAAATTAACGAATTATACCATCATTATCTTCGTCGCCGGAAATTAAATCCCAATATTTCTCTTTCATATTTCGAGTTGCTTTAGGCACATTCATTTGTTCTGCCGTAGACGTAACGGTTATCGTAATTTGAATTTTGCACGGAACAGTTATCAATATCCATACTATACTTATCCATGGAAAACTACGTTTATCATTTTAAATTGGCGTAACCGCTAAGACCGGTATTAAGCCTTTAAGTAATTTTTTTTAGTATTTCACGTAACTTTTAGCAGATATGGAACTGCAAAGTCCTAACGGAAACTATAATTAGAATATTTCTCGTAATAGATCGAATCCCACCTAGCAGTTATAAGTGACTTAAATATATACGATTAAAAGCAGCTTGCATACTGCAAACTTAATGTAAGATATATTAACTTAGGCATTACACACCTCCTGCAACACTCCGCCTGCCATACACTGAGTTCCATCCACCAACTACAATGCCTTAGACGAATATTCGTTATACGTGCATACGAATTGTCCGAACAATAAACCTGGGACTATTAGCAGAAAAATCTTTTAGAAATACGACAGAAATCAATATCCTCTATCGATACTGGGAATTTCAACATAATACCTTACTGGAAAATATCCTAACGAATTTTTAAAAATTCGGTTATTCAAATTGTCCAAGAATTGAACCTGGACCAAAAGGGCAAACATCCTTACGGCATACGATAGACATCCAGCATATCTAACAACATCGTGAATTGCGACTTTCTATCTTAACGCAAAATACCCTAAATGAATTCTCGAACTTATTATATACGAATTGCCCTAGCATCGAACTAAGGATTTGCAAGAAAAACACCTACACGCATACAATAGATATGTAGATTCCCTATCGATGTCGTGAATTTCAATGTTCTATCTTACAGGAAAATACACATATACACACAAATGCTTATATGAAAATATCAGCATCCTTGCTGACTTTACTTTTCAGCTGCCATAAAAGGATGAAATCATACTAAGCAGAAGGCATACATTTAATAGTCCAGCGTAGTAGGTATTAATTACAGTTAATATTGGTAGGAATAGAAAGTTTTCCATGCCAAATGTGTATCGCAATGACTTTATTATAATTAAAAATTTAAAATCATACCATTAGTATTTTTTATTTTAAGCAACCACCATTCATAGCTATTTCTGCTTTTGTGTAGGCAAAAAAGAATTGCATGATAACTGAGCATTAGTAACTCTTGGAGTTGCCTAACTAAGTATGTACACATAACANAAATGCGAGTCTTAATTACTTGCTAGAATACTTACTTTATTTCATGGTTATCTTTTTCACTTTCACTTTCGAAGGCCTTACCATTATCAGACCAGTTTTTTAGAATGCAAAAAGGATTATTTAAGAACTCAGCAGGAGGATTAAATGAATTGGCAGAGGTGTGTATCTATATGTGATAAATTAAGATATTGAGGACTCAAATGTATTTTAGGTCATCTGTGAATCTTAAACAGTTTCTCTGAAGTAAATCTTTCATAACATATTAATTTGTTTTTCACCCTTCTTTTAGAAGGTAGGAAACTCCTCTGATTTTCCTTTTCGGCTGGCATTAAGGAATGAAAATCTGACTGAGCAGAAGGCATGCATTTAATGGTCCAGGGTAGTAAGTATAAGTAATATTTTCACTTTGGTAGGGATAGAAAGTATTTCATGTCAAATGTGCACTATTAATAATTTATCATAATTAAGAGTTTCATATCATACCAATAGTAATCTTTATTTCAAGCTGGCACACTTCATTGCTAATTTTTCTTTGTTAAAGCAAGAAATTATCACTAGATAATTCATCATAAGGAATTCTTTGAGTGGCCTAATTTTTATATATAAATGACAATTTAGTATGGTCTGATTATTAATTATTTATAATTTCATACAAGTTTACCCTTCTTTTAGAAGGCAGGCATCTCTGCTGCCTTTCCTTATCAGCTGCCATAAAAGGATGAAATCATACTAAGCAGATGGCATACATTTAATAGTCCAGCGTAGTAAGTATTAATTAAAGTAAATATTCGTAGGAATAGAAGGTTTTCCATGCCAAATGTGGATTGAAATGACTTCATCATAATTAACTATTACATATCATACCAATAGAATTTTTTGTTTTCAGCAGAACCCTTCATTGCTATATTTGCTTCTGTGTAGGCAAGGAAAAATTCATGATAACTGAGCATTAATAATTCTTGGAGTGGCCTAACTAAGTATGTATGCATAACACAGAAGTATTAGTAAGATTCATAATTACTTATAGTAAGATTCAGTTCTGAAGCACTTGGAAAATATTGAATCCTTTATGCTATATGATGGTTTCTCTTCTTACCTCCTTTTAGATAGCAGATTTTTTCCTGATTTTACATTTTTGGTGGCAAGAATTGATCAGAAATTCATGGAGGATAAGTATAATATTGAATGCCGTAGCTTCATATGAAAGAAAAAAATCACATAATAACTTTGAATAAGGAACAAAGAAATCACCTAGCTTACTATGTGTTGTAAGGCAAAGTTTAAGTTGGATAAGTTTATAAATTTTTGTAAGTAATTGTGAGTATAAAACCTCTGCAATAAATTAAATCCTATATTTTGTAATAAATCTTCTTTCTCACTTTTTAGAGGTGGCGTCCTTTTCTGATTTTATTTGTGAAGGGCAAGAAATGAGCAGATAGTTAAAGAGAAGAAGGATTGCATGGAATAGAGAAGCACAGTATGTATGAACGATAGCATAAGATTGGTAAAACTAGAAATTATGCATAGGCAAATTACAGTGTTATTCATTTGCTCAAAATTGAAACTATTAATATGATTCCTTTCTTTAAATTTAGATGGCGACCATCTTTGCTTATATTCCTTTAATGAAACCAAGAATAGTTCACTTAATAACAGAGCAGGAGTAAATGGAGTTTTCCAGATTAGTATGAAAAAATCCCAGCAAAGAATTGGTATGGATAGAATTTAATTTGGAGACTACTGATGTCTATAATTTTCTAATACTAACCTTTTATATAATAATTTTATCGTTATTTTAATTGATTTTTTATTTTTATTTTAGATGGCTGCCTTCCTAGTTATCCAGCTTCCTTTGCATAAATTAAGCTGAGAATTGGTAAGAATAGAAACTAAATAGAAACAAATGTGCATATTAACATTTTGTCCTTAATTTAGTGTTAAATATATTACTTGCGCTTAGTTATCTAGATCCCCTTTCCTGCTGAGTGTACATTGTAAAACCAAGAAAAACGTCAACCTCATAACTGTGAGGGAATGGTAAATGGAGATGCCCAGCCTACTATGTACTAATGATTGTTTAATTTTGGTAAGGATGGAAAATATTTTGTCAACTGTGTGTGTATATATATTATTATAATGGTATTCATAATATGTACTCATTATATCATACCCACATCTCTTTTCACATTTCTTCTGGAAGACAAACTTTATTGTTGACTTTACTTCTTTCAATGGAAGATAGCTTCTCATCATAACTATGAGGAAAAAATAAAGGGATTTTTATACTATAGATATAGAAATTAAAGCATAGGTATGACTCAAAGTTATTTGGAAAATATAGGCAGCAGCAAAATATTTTTCTCTAAATGAACTGTTTCATAATACATTTATTGTTTTTCTCTTCCGGTTCGAAACCAGTTTTCCTTTGCTGATCATCACTCTTGAATGTAAGAAAGGATCACTTACTAATATAAAAAGATTACATGGAGTAGCTTAGCAAGAAATGTATTACAGATAACTCAATGCTTTTAGGACTAAAAATCATACTAGATCAATATGCTTTGTAATTCTTAGCTGAGAATAAAATCATTTATTGTATATTAGTTTGCTTTACCATTCTTTTTAAAAAGCTGCCTTTGTAGCTCACTTCCTTTGTGGATGGCCCGTAAGAAGGACATGTTAACACAGCAGTAGGTGTCTTACTCTGTATGAATTAGAGAGTAAGATTAGTGGGACTTAAATTATTTATAGTCACAATTTTTTTATGTCCTTTTCTCAAAATTAATTTGCTAATTTCATATTTATCTTTTCATTTTTATTTTCAGACATCCACCATCTTTGCTCATTCTCCTTTGTGGAAGTCAATAAAGAATCAGGTAATAAAACAGCCCAAGGATTTCATGGAATGCCAAAACTTGTATTTATAAATGAATGTTTAAGATTGGTATGTCTTAAAATTATCTATAGTCAAATGCGAGTCTTAATTACTTGCTAGAATACTTACTTTATTTCATGGTTATCTTTTTCACTTTCACTTTCGAAGGCCTTACCATTATCAGACCAGTTTTTTAGAATGCAAAAAGGATTATTTAAGAACTCAGCAGGAGGATTAAATGAATTGGCGGAGGTGTGTATCTATATGTGATAAATTAAGATATTGAGGACTCAAATGTATTTTAGGTCATCTGTGAATCTTAAACAGTTTCTCTGAAGTAAATCTTTCATAACATATTAATTTGTTTTTCACCCTTCTTTTAGAAGGTAGGAAACTCCGCTGATTTTCCTTTTCGGCTGGCATTAAGGAATGAAAATCTGACTGAGCAGAAGGCATGCATTTAATGGTCCAGGGTAGTAAGTATAAGTAATATTTTCACTTTGGTAGGGATAGAAAGTATTTCATGTCAAATGTGCACTATTAATAATTTATCATAATTAAGAGTTTCATATCATACCAATAGTAATCTTTATTTCAAGCTGGCACACTTCATTGCTAATTTTTCTTTGTTAAAGCAAGAAATTATCACTAGATAATTCATCATAAGGAATTCTTTGAGTGGCCTAATTTTTATATATAAATGACAATTTAGTATGGTCTGATTATTAATTATTTATAATTTCATACAAGTTTACCCTTCTTTTAGAAGGCAGGCATCTCTGCTGACTTTCCTTATCAGCTGCCATAAAAGGATGAAATCATACTAAGCAGATGGCATACATTTAATAGTCCAGCGTAGTAAGTATTAATTAAAGTAAATATTGGTAGGAATAGAAGGTTTTTTCCATGCCAAATGTGGATTGAAATGACTTCATCATAATTAACTATTACATATCATACCAATAGAATTTTTTGTTTTCAGCAGAACCCTTCATTGCTATATTTGCTTCTGTGTAGGCAAGGAAAAATTCATGATAACTGAGCATTAATAATTCTTGGAGTGGCCTAACTAAGTATGTATGCATAACACAGAAGTATTAGTAAGATTCATAATTACTTATAGTAAGATTCAGTTCTGAAGCACTTGGAAAATATTGAATCCTTTATGCTATATGATGGTTTCTCTTCTTACCTCCTTTTAGATAGCAGATTTTTTCCTGATTTTACATTTTTGGTGGCAAGAATTGATCAGAAATTCATGGAGGATAAGTATAATATTGAATGCCGTAGCTTCATATGAAAGAAAAAAATCACATAATAACTTTGAATAAGGAACAAAGAAATCACCTAGCTTAGTATGTGTTGTAAGGCAAAGTTTAAGTTGGATAAGTATAATATTGAATGCCGTAGCTTCATATGAAAGAAAAAATCACATAATAACTTTGAATAAGGAACAAAGAAATCACCTAGCTTAGTATGTGTTGTAAGGCAAAGTTTAAGTTGGATAAGTTTATAAATTTTTGTAAGTAATTGTGAGTATAAAACCTCTGCAATAAATTAAATCCTATATTTTGTAATAAATCTTCTTTCTCACTTTTTAGAGGTGGCGTCCTTTTCTGATTTTATTTGTGAAGGGCAAGAAATGAGCAGATAGTTAAAGAGAAGAAGGATTGCATGGAATAGAGAAGCACAGTATGTATGAACGATAGCATAAGATTGGTAAAACTAGAAATTATGCATAGGCAAATTACAGTGTTATTCATTTGCTCAAAATTGAAACTTTATTAATATGATTCCTTTCTTTAAATTTAGATGGCGACCATCTTTGCTTATATTCCTTTAATGAAACCAAGAATAGTTCACTTAATAACAGAGCAGGAGTAAATGGAGTTTTCCAGATTAGTATGAAAAAATGCCAGCAAAGAATTGGTATGGATAGAATTTAATTTGGAGACTACTGATGTCTATAATTTTCTAATACTAACCTTTTATATAATAATTTTATCGTTATTTTAATTGATTTTTTATTTTTATTTTAGATGGCTGCCTTCCTAGTTATCCAGCTTCCTTTGGATAAATTAAGCTGAGAATTGGTAAGAATAGAAACTATATAGAAACAAATGTGCATATTAACCTTTTGTCCTTAATTTAGTGTTAAGTATATTGCTTGCCTTTAATTATTTAGATCACATTGCTTGCTGATTTAACTTTCTAGAAAGCAAAAAACTTATCATATATGTTATCTTAATTTCATTATCGGAATTTAAGAATAGATCACATAATAACTTGAAAAATGAAATACATGGATTTTTTAAGATGAGTATGTACGAAATGCAATTTAGGATTGACAGGAGTTAGAAATACTTTATAATCACCTTTTTGTCAGAATTTTTTTTTTCTAATTTTATTATCAATTTAGTCAACTCTTAGGATGTATTGCTCGAAACCTTTTTTCTTTACTTAGAGAAGATTAAGGAAAGCTTTTTGTCTTAAAATTTTATTACTTTGAGCTCTGCTAATTAGGTATGTAATTATTTCACTTGAATAATGTTGTATCATTGAATTCCTCACATGGTGACTGGAGAAAAGCATGAGAAAGTGTTGGAAACTACGGAAGTTGAAGGTGAAGTATTATAATTGGCTTATCTTGAAATCAGTCTTTGATAAAATATATTTTGCTTCCTGATATTTTACTAATTGAATGTATTTTTTCTTTCTAGGAGCATTTCGTGAAGAGTATTATGGGGGAGAAACATCCAGTCTGTCTCAAAATATTAAAATCTAAAATATTTGAGGTTTTTAAGTACCCCTTCATGCAGTTTGAGACACATTTCCCTTATCCATCTATGGATCTCACTGAGCACTGTCCATTGAACATTTTCATGTCTTATAAACATATTTTCTATATAATTTTCTGTTCATAAAGTTCTCATAAATATAAATTTTTCTTTGTTTTTAAAAATTTAATAAAAATTATTATTGGATATTTATAGTCATAGAAAAAGCTTCAATTTGAAGAATACTAAAAATAATGGACTTTTAATTGCTAGCAATAATTTTTTAAGTTTTTAATCTTATGATAGGTTTGTAATTGCTTTTTTATGTTTAATTCTACTTTTTTAGGAGAGCTATCATTATGTTTTCACAATATTTCTTATTTTTTTATGTTTTATTAAAAGATAGTACTAGTAGTTTTTGCCAGAACCATATTTTTGCATGCTTTTCCACCATTATTTTTTTATATTTATTTTATTTCCTTGGTCCTTTTTGCTTATAATTGTCTACCAGCATTGAATGTATATATGCATGGCTAATAGTATGTAGTAGTATGTAGTAGCAGTATGTAATAGTATGTATTTTTAGTGAGTGTCTCAACATGAACAGGTATCACATGGGAAAATGAGATTTTAGGAAAGGGGATTTTATGGGAGGGATGTTAGGGGTGGGATTTTAGGGGAGGGATGTTAGGAGAGGAATGTTAGGGTTTAAAATGAGCCAAGGGTTATTTTAGTTAGGGATTTAGATATAGGTTGTAATGTTTCATATAATATTATTAATTTTGTTTGGTATTTGTAATGCAACAACCTGTATACTTTTGTATTTCATATTTTCAAGTGAAATTTATTTATCATAAACTGCATTAATAATTTTTTTAAATTTTCTTTATTTAGCTGCAAGAGAGAAGCAAGGAGTGCCAATTGCAAATACTATTAGAGGGCATGAATAAGTGAAGTCAATTCTTAGAAAGGTTAGTTTTTCTTGCTTGGTATATTTGTTATGGCAGACATTTAAATTTTCCACTTGTGTAACGTTTCATTAATTCTCCTAATCTCTATAAGAAAGGTTTTGAAAAGGTTGGGCTAGGTTTTCTAGATTGAATTAGGTTTCAGTTAAGTTGTTTCAATTCTGTATTTTAATCAAAATATAATATACTTTCATTTTAAATATTATCTAGTATTTTGCAGAATTTTACATAGTATTAGTAATTAAAGCATAGAGACTCCCGTTTGTTTCTATTATTTTTATATATAAGTTCACTAAAAAAGTAAAAAAAGAAACAATGCAAATATTATAGCACTTGATTTTAATCCCTTGCTACTTAAATATCCTGAATAAAAATTGTCTTCTTTCAAATGTTTTAATTCATCATCTATTATTTCTTTTGCTTGTATACATAAAGCATACTCCAATTTAAACCAGCAAGAACATGAGAAGAAATTATAAGAAAAACCAAAGCAAAATCGACCTGCATGAAAAAATTGTCATTTGGCACTTGATTTTGTTGAAGAGGTCGAAAGGTCAAATGTTCTACACCCTCTCACACTAAAGTGCAAAGATTCAGTGAATGGAATTTAAGTAATTAAAGTTAATACACAATGAAACATTTTTATTTTGGACCAAATTTTTAAATTAATATCTCATTGAGTCAGGGCAAAATATTTATGAATATTTTCTTGTTTTCTTAGAACAGAAGAATTGACAAGGACCTAAGTTTTGGCATGCAGAGGGAAGCAAAAGAGAGCCCTCCAATTCCAAAGGTTAGGAATCATCCAACATGGAGACCTGGAGTGGGGATGGGCCACCCTCCTGGGTAGCCAGGGTATGTAGCACAGCATTCTTATCCTTTTCATGCATATATATGAGCATCACCTGGTCTAGATTGTTATTTTGCTATTATTACCATTACTAGAGTAGTCATCTGACCAAATGTAGTTGAAAATATTTTTTCAATGGGGAAAAAATAAAGACGATTTATTATTATTATTATTAAGGGTTTGGCAAGCAACTTGGAAATCCAAAGTCAAATTTGAGGAAAACTAGCTAAATTTTTATTTTAGTGATATTAATCAGATTAGATGCTAACAATATGCAACCTAATGCTTTGTTTCAGTGATAAGTAATTTAAAAGAAAGAGTGCATAAATATTTGTTAAAGTGTTGCTAGATAAATTAGGTAAGATCATTTAAGATAGCACTATAAAAGAAAACTTAAACTTGCAATTCTGTATGTCAAAATGTTTTCATCTAAAAAAATTAGCAGAGATAGGAGTAACAGAAATTCCATATACTGCATACATGCAAAACAGCATCCAAACTGCATGCAGGACCCCTACAAAATAATCTTTGTATAAGCCAAAATAATACTGAGCAACTAATTATAATAGCAAACCCTTTCATTGTTAGGACTAAATCAGTCCATAACAATAGAAATCAATACAGAATCCATGATGAAATAATTAGGTACATTTCTAAGATAAAATGTGAATGAATATGAGTAAATAGAAAGGTAGGGTAGCAGAAATCACTTAACCCAAAATGTACCAGATGGAAGAATCAGCTCTATGCCATACCAAGAATACATATATTTGAATGCTCATTTGAAAATATTATTGATCATGGTCATAATAGCAAAATAACAATTCTAGGTTTAAATAACTTTCTTTTAATTTCTCATGATAAAGGAAGTTTTCATATATTCAATATGTAATGCAGCTTTCAGTTTAGATATAAGTTTTGTAGGATTAAGTCCACAACATCAATTAAAGACAATGGCAAATGGTGACAATGTAAACAAAGCTTTTAAGAATTTTTAAACTTCAAAGTAATAAAATGAAATTAATGACTTCTTGAAAACTTGCATTCTAAGTGGATATTAAAATGTTCATGACTATATGATAATAAAAGAAAGGAGAGGTAATGACAAAATTTTGATCATATATTAAGACAATATTTATTTTAAACCATCATAAAATTTTCAGGCCCCAAAAAATGGTACTTTTCCCGTTTAAATGCATTAAGCACATTATCAAAAATTCTTTAAGCGTAATTTGCATAAAGATAGAACGTTGAAATTTACTGTGTTGTTAGAACGTGTTTTTATCTTCCGTATGGCGGGAACGTTTTATCACTATTGGCCCCAGGTGCGATGCTAGGTAAATTCTTAGTACCAAATTTTCATAAAATCATTTAGGGTATTTTCCGGTAAGGAAGAACGTTGAAATTCACACGATATATAAAAGATATACACATCTATTGTATGCGTAAAGATTTTCGTCCTGAAAGTCCTTGGTTTGATGCTAGGGCAATTCGTAAGTCATAATTTGAGGAATTAATTTAGGGTATTTTGCGTTAAGATAGAGAGTCGCAATTCACGGTGTTGTTAGAGTAAATGAAATTCTATCACATACCGTAAAGGGTTTTGCCCTACTATCCCAGGTTCGATTCTAGGACCATTCGAATAACCGAATTTTAAAAAATTCGTTATGGTATTTCCCGGTCAGGTAGATGCTGAAATTCGCAGTATTGGTAGAAGATGTAGATTCTATCGTATTCCCCAAAGATTTTTGTTCTAAAAGACCCAGGTTTGATGCTAGGACAATTCATATGCACGCAATTTTAATAATCAGTTTAGGGTATTCTAGTTTGTGGATGGCACTCGGTGTATGGCAGGCGTAGTGTTGCAGGAGGTGTACAATGCCTTAGTTAATCTATCTTACATTAAGCTTGCAGTATGCAAGCTACTTTTACTCGTATAACATATATCTGGTTTAAGTACATCAATTTCCAATTAATCATTTCTTTAAAAACCACCGTAAACTCTATATTGTCCATATTTTCATTCTATAGATTGCCAATTATATCTACTCTTCTATGCCAAACTAACTGATCTAATAAATTTATAAATAGATGTATATATAGATAAATACATAAGACATAACTCAATCTCAGTAAATTTTATCACATTATAATTCACTGTACGCTTTCACTACTAGATAGCTGATGTTTGAATATGTTTTCAGGGGCACCGTTGGACGGCATCGATGGACCTGCGGGCCGCTACCTCCGTGGGATATCGCCGGTGGAACGGGGGCCGCGACCACCGTGGGATCACCG
>KZ309480.1:68808-91544 GCA_000376725.2 Ladona fulva
TCGGTGTTGGTATAATACTATTCTGCTACGTTAATGCCACCAAACCATGGAAACTAATAAATGATTTTAATATTAATAACATAAAAAAATCCTTTCAAACACTGCAAGCGGAGTTAGGACACGAAGTATCTCCTCCATGTTTTTCCTCTCTCTCTCTATCTCTCTCTCTCTCTCTTCTCAAGGCTCGCTCGCTTGAAACTCACTACCCTTTCATACAGGCTGGTAAGATTTATATGGAAGTAGGTGCACATACTTCTCTATTCCTGTATTCAAAATCTTCTTAAAGTTTTCCCATAATTCCTCTATGTTTGACCCCTTACTAGCCCAATCCTCAAATTCGTTTTTTAAGTAGTCCCGGAAAGCGTCAACATTAGCGCGATGAAAACTGTAAACTATTTTATTTTCTGTTGTATGAATGTTGCATGTAATATGAATACTGATATTTTTGTTCCAAAAGAGCTGCAAATATACTGCGTCGTGGTCGCTAATTCCTGGTAAAATCTCACAAGCCTTGAGGAGTTCCAGTGTTTTCAAGAGGAATACATCTAATATGCTATTAACCCTTGTAGGATTGCTTACTACCTGTGTGAAACCTCCCTCCTTACGAGAGTATTTATCAGATGTTGCACCCTACCTCCTGTTTATTCTTTCCCTGACCAGTTAACCTGAGGTAAATTTAAATCTCCTGCAATTAAGACAGATCTGCTAATGTCCCTTTCCCGGCAGGTCATTTCACCTAGCCTCTCTAACATAGCGAGGTCCTCCCCGGGGGGTCGGTACGCACCTATTATCTGAATTTTTCTCCCACTTACCCTGTCCTCGACTTCCACGCACAATATCTCATATTGATTATCATTCGAAATAAGAGAACTAGAAAACCGTTTAGAGACACAAATGAACACTCCTCCTCCTTTACTAACTCTATCTCTCATATACACATCAAACTCTTCGGAAAAGATTTCACCTGAAGCAATTACTTCATTTAACCAAGATTCTGTTCCTATTATTATATCCGCATTGCATGATTCTATCAAAGTATTAAGTTCATTGATTTTATGGTAAACGCTACGACAGTTAACCTGCAAAAGCCTTAGAACCCCTCTCAATTGACAATCGGTACTATGTTCTCTCTTATCATTAACAGATATGTGAGCCAATACACCTGCCGCACTGTAATTCAGTTTCCCTTGTTATAGTTGAAGTCTACAACTCTCTTCAATAATTTACCTAATGTGAATGAACCTTTCCTGTTTAGGTGTAACCCATTCCTTCCCAAATCTGCTTCACTTAACCAACAGTTTGGATCCATAAACATGACATTTTGCCTACTGCACACCTAATCTAAGCACTCATTACCTTTTCTAATGAAACCAAACAGCACGTCCCTTCTTCTTATGATCCCACTTATTACTATTTTTGCCTTTTTAAACCTCTTCTTTGCCATATTGTACAAGTCCCACACATTGCCCATCAAGTCCTCCGCTGACTTCACAGACTTCACATCGTTCGTTCCCACTACTCCCACTACTACACATCACTACTTCTTCTTTACCCACCTCTTCCAACTTTTCAATTTTAACTTCCAATTGCTCCACCCTTATTCCTGGAAAACATCCCACAACTGTATTTTTATCCTTACAACACTTTCCGCTATATCTTATCGTCGAGTCCCCCATTATTCTTACGGCACACTTTACATCACTCACATTTTCCTGCTTCTTTTCACTGTTTCTTTCACTCACCAATTCTTCTATTATTTTGTCCCTCTTCGGTAACTCCACCATAAGCCTCTCTATCTCTCGATCCTTCTCCACCAACTGCCTCCGTAGCTTTTCGGCACTTCCTCCTCTACACTTTTTGCACTACCAATTTTCCGACGTTTAGTCCTCCAGCTTTTCTTTCGTGCACTTAAAATGATACCTTACATTACACTCACTGCAATTCACCCCGTTCTTGCAAATCTTATTGCAGTCAACACAATTCACAACACTTGCCATTGTTATACCCTTAGCTGCTACCTACTACTCGCTAGACCACTACCTACTCCTTTCGACCTTATGAACATTAGTAAACGTAGTTCATACATGACATGTTAAAAACAATTTTAAAAATCGAATTAAATAAAACATAAATTCTGCATATTGTCTATTTTTTATTTCAAAACCTAAATACCTTTATGCAAAATTTCCTTCGTATATTGAAAAGATATATCACCCAATCCATCAACCTTCTTCGTGTTAATATCAAGCATGAGCATATGTTCATTTCGTATAGCTCTTATTAACATGAGTAATCATACTTCATACATACTAAAAAAAAAGAATTAAAAAAATATCATCCGTTATTCAAGCTATGTGAATTCTGTGTTATATTCCATTCAATTCATGAAGATGGTGGCCTGGACCATCTATGTGAAAAATGTGGACTTCTTTATAAAACAAGAGAACTGCATAACTGTCATCCAGTTGATAAGTGCACACTTCATTCTATTTGTGTACACTACTTAATAGAATGTGAATGCTTCGAATGTTGGGGACAACCGGCACAATGCCCTTATTATTTATAAAATAAAAATATATTTAAAATTATAATTATCTCTTATTCCAGCCTCGTTCATACTGTGGAATGCACCCTCCTGGTCTGAATAATCTCCATGAAATTTCTACGAACCCAAGGCTTGCATCGATTCCTACTGCATACCTGGGCGGAAAATCCTTACAAGTGGAGAAAAATGATTACATGGCAGCTTTCATAATATATATACCTGAACATCAACTTGCTACCAACAACACTGATTTCATATTAAAAATCCAATTGGACATGTCTTACTACTGTGTATTTACACATCAAGATTGGAAGTTTAAAAGTTGTTGGAGAGCAGGTGACTTTCTCCGGCTATGAAGATGCTAATGGAAAGGTGGAGCGATTTAATATTGCTCCTGAGACATGCTTCACCAATCCAGAGGATATCCATAGATCAAGGAAACAACTCCCAATTATTTCGCTAAATATTTACGACATTGAGCGTCCAACATTCGGAGGCTTCATACCATAGAGGACTGAAGTCGATAGCGTTGATGGTCCCTTACCTGAGATATTAGGACCACGACCACCAAAGCCCATATTTTACACCGATCATCAAGAATCTTCAATCAAATATCCAAAAGACTAGAGTCAATGCTACTACACGCCTTTGCGTGCTCAAATTCATACTACAACTTGAAAAAATAACAATTTATTAGACAACTGTAAAAAGAAAAATAAATAACATACCGACTTTCCCAAAATCTTTCATTTCATAATCAAACCCTGCCTCGTCTAACCCTGGGTCAGGTCCTAAATCAACCCTCAGTCTTAAACCATAAACCATAACCAATAAACCATTTCCCTCATCGACCCCTAATTTTTCTATCTTATCTTAAAATCAATCTTATCATCGATCTTATCTCATATCAATCTTATCATCAACCTTAGCTTATCAAAAACCTTATCTGTTTAGATCAAAAGATTAGATGCGACAGACTCCCTAAAAGCACCCTACTAACATCATTTGTTTTATTAATCTAAGCGGAATTATCGTATTTCAAGGTTACTCTTGGGAGAACTAAGAATTTCCTTCATTATTAATTTATAAGAAACCTTAGCGGACCTATCGAATTTCTTGCTTAATATTGGGAAAACTAAGAATTTTTATCATTATAACCACTAAAATTCTTAAAAAAAGCGGACCTATAGAATTTCAAGTTTACTATTGGGAAAACTAAGAATTCCTAACATTATAACCACATATTCATGAAGAACCTAAGCGAACCTATCGTATTTCAAGCTTACCATTAGGATAACTAAGATTTACTCTGATGAAAACAGCATACTTTTAAGGAAAATAAGCGAACCTATCGTATTTCAAGCTTACTTTTGGCAGAAGTAAGAGTTTGTATAATTATAATACCATATTTTAAGGGAATTTGTGTAATTTTAACAGTATTTTAAGGTACCCAAGTGAACCTACGGTATTCAAGCTTACCGTAGGGATAACTCAAAATTTCTATCGTTTTAGCAGCATAGTCTTAAGGAAAAAATCGTATTTTAAGCTTAATATTGGGAGAACTAAAAATTTCTATCTTTGTAACGGAATATTTTCAAGGAAACCTAGTGGACCTGTCAAATTTCAACATAACTATTGTACAAACTTAAAACTTCTATGATTATAAAAATATTTCTTTACAAACCAATGGGACCTTTCGAATTTCAAGTCTAAATTTGGGAAAACTCTAAATTTGTATCATAAGAATGACATTTTTTTATTAAATTAATCGGATCTTTGTATATCAAGCTTTCTGTTGGAGAACAAAGAATTTGTATAAAAATAACAGCATATTCTTAAAGAACATGTGCGAAACTATCGTATTTCATGTTTACTCTTTGGATAACTAAGAATTTCTATCATTATAAAAGGTTATGCATAAGTAACGTAAGCGAACTTTTCGTATTTCAAGCTTATTTCAAGAATTTCATGTTTATTATTGGGAAGACTAAGATTTTCTCTCATTAAAACAGCATACGTATAAGGAAAATAAGCGATCCTATCGTATTTCAAGCTTACTTTTGGCAGAAGTAAGAATTTGTATAATTATAGCACAATATTTTAAGGAACCTAAGTGAAGCTATGATATTTAAGCTTACTGTAGGGATAACTAAAAATTTCTATCATTATTACAGCATGTTCTTAACGAACCTATCGTATCTCAAGCATACTATTGTGAGAACTAATTTTTTTTTACTTTGTAATAGAATATGTTCAAGGTATCCTAGCAGACCTTTCAAGTATCAAGTTAATTATCGTAAAAACTAAGAATTTCTATCATTATAACCCAATATTCTTACCGATTCCAAGAAAACCTATAGTATTTTACGCCTCCTATGTAGGACTTGGAAATTCTCTCTATATAACAGCAAATTTTAAAGGAAACACAGCAGACCTATCGAATTTGAAGTTTACTATAGGGAGAACTAAGAATATCTTTCATTATTACGGAATATTATTAAGAAACCTAAGACAACCAATCGTATTTCAAGCAAAATATTGGGGGAACTAAGAATATCTATCATTAACAGCATATTTTCAGGGAAACACCGCAGACCTATTACTATTGGAAAAGATAACAATTTTCTATCATTATAACAATATGTTTTTTAAACCTAAATGGACCTATCGAACCTCAAGTTTAGAATTGGGAACATTAAGAATTAATACCATTATATGAGCATATTCTGAAGGAACCTAAGCGAACATATTGTATTTGAAGCTTATTATTAGGAAGACTAAGAATGTCTATCATTATAACAGCAAATTTTTAAGAAAACTCATCGTACCTATCAAATTTCAAGTCTAAGTTTGGAAAAACAAAATTTCTATCATTATAACAGCATATTCTTAAGGAACCTAAGCAAACCTATCGTATTTCAAGCTTACTATTGGGAGAACTAAGAATTTCTATCATTATAACAGCATATTCTTAAGGAACCTAAAGAATATGAATTCGTATTTCAAGCTTACTATTGGGAGAACTACGAATTTCTATTTTTCTAACAAAATATTATCAAGGAAACCTAGCGGGCCTATCAAATGTCATGTTAACTCTTGTAAAAGCTTAAAAATCTATGATTATTAATCCAATCGTACCTATCGCATATCAAGTCTACTGTTGGGATAACTAAGATTTTCAATAGTGAGCATAGATAATAGTGAGTATTTCATGGTAAATAAAGGGAATACTAAGAATTTTTATCATTATAACAGCATATTGTTAAAGAAATTAAGGAGATCTATCGTAATTCAAGCGTACTTTAAGATAACTAATATGCAGACAAAGAATTCCTATCATTATAAATGCATATTGTTAAGGGAAGAAAGTGGACCTTTCGTATTTTAAGGTAGGTAACTAATGGGAAAACCAAGATTTTCTATCACTATATTAGCACATTCTTCTAGATACTGTGCAGACCTACTGTCTTCATTTGATAAGCTAAGCGGGACTTTAATTATCCTGGATAATTTATGACAGAGATATGCCTTTCTAAGTATAATTTTTGAAACTTACTCTTTAGATAATAGTTTTGCAATATAAATTTAAGCTTTTTTTGATGAAAACTAAGTGTTAATATTGTAATTGAAGCTCTGTCTTCAGAAAACTAAGCCGACATGTTATAAGACAAAATATCCTTATATATAACTAAGCGGTCCATAGTATTTGTATCTTAGCTGTCGTAATTAGGGAAAAATTGAAATGCTTAGAAAATGTTAATACCCTTTGAACTCGGACGTTTCGTCTATTTTATAGAATCCCGTTAATCAAGCTTATCTACCTTGCAGTGCATTCATAACTGAAGCTCTCTACTGAGAAAACTAAGCAGACGTGTTATATTTCAAGGTACCCTTTTATAAAACTATGAGGTCCTGTTAATCCCGTTAATCAAGCTTATCTACCTTGAAACTTAACAGTCGTAATTAGCAAAAAATTGAAAATCTTCCAAAATGATATAATTTGAACTCGGACGGTTCGTCTATATTATTGAGTATGCAGCATCTATGGTAAGGATGACACATGTATACAGAGGCATTAGTATGTGGGATTGCACAAGGGGAATCGCAAATGTTGACAAAATTAAATGGCCACCTTTATGGCAATACTCTCTGGTACCGTTTTGAGTCGTTAAATAATTACAGATCTGTCTGTAGGTTTTAAATACTAGATAGATATAGAGAAAAATATTTATCGATTAAGTGAAAAGAAGGATTGGCAGAATGTCGGCATACTCTATGGCGAACTAAATAGGAAAGCTTGATACAGGGACATGTATTTATAAATATATTTCTATCCAGAAACAAATACCCATATATCGCTTGTTGTTCACACCACCTGCCACTTGCAGTTTGCCCATCTCCCTGCAATTTTTTTCTGCTCTGTTATTACGAAATTTCTATTCTACATTTGACTTATGAGATAGATTAGGAGAGGCACGAGGCAGCACCTATACGATACTCAATCCACATTGTTGCTGAATTTTTCTCTTTCTTTCCACGAACCATACGCGACTACAATAAACTAAAGAAATCACTCGAACCCTTGGTGTTTACACCCCCTGCCATACTCAGAAAGGTGGCTTGCAGGGTATATAGATTAGATATAGAGCTTGCATAGTATCTAGATATGTCTTTTACTAATAAATAGGTACAACATTAGGGTATTTACAAACATTTTTCTATATCTCAGTGAAAGAATACTTAGCATCAAGTAACTATGTTCTGTAGTTGAATCTAGCCTTCTCTTCATAATGTAAATTATTCAGGTATCTTATTCTACATGTTTTTTCTGCCTGAGCTATATTTATTTGAGCAAGCCTATTCCATATACTAAACATTAAGAATAAACATATAGAACTATTTCTTAAGCACTTTCCGTTATCCTACTTTCCATCATATTTTCTAGTCTATCTAACCCTTTCTCTACCTTTAATTTCTTGATGGATTACCAAGTCTTACACCCGGACTTGTTGCACCGCGGTCCTTCCTCGTATTCAGCCGATGATGTAGGGAAGGGAGGGCTTGGAGGGATGACCTAAATCCCTAAGAAGTGGACCCCACCAGTCCCTTGTGACGTGCATTGAGGTTCATCCCTATTCATGCATAGGGAGCCCTCTGCCACAGGTCCTGATGCAAGTTCCGACCTATAGACGGAAAGAGCGACCAGCTGAGAAGTGAGAACTCAGTTACCTCACCGCTGGAGAAGAAGGTGAAAGAAAGGCCACTGAAAGAGATGCCTGCTTCTATAGGCCTCAAACGAGGCTAAGGACGAGAGATGCATGACTTCAATCGCCCCCTACAGAGCAGGTGGTCAATACATGTAGGTGCACTCTATGCTACAGCCACCATTAAATTCCTTCCAATGGTTTAAATCGAAATTGGCAGCAGAATGATTACAATTTGTTATTGGCAATTCAGATCTTACTGTATACTAGTATATAATTACGAATTAGATCATTAAATCCTTGTATAGAAATAAAATTTCATATGAGATATAAAAGAGAGATTTTAGCAAGGAATCTTCTCCATTAAAATTAAGCTTAGAAAGTTTCATTTCTTAAATATATCTAAAAAATTGACTCATTACATATAGAATGAATTTGAGGACTAAGAGGAGTAAAACTGACAGTAAATTAAACAGAAAAGTCTACATGTACTCACAATGTGTATATCAGTCAGGAGGAATTGATTCAGCATTTACCTGTAAAAGAAAGAGGAAGGAATTGAGTTGAGGTAAATGCCATTTGCACTTACATTAGTACTCAGCATGTCCTAAATTTATTAGGAAAAAGAGTGCAATAATAGCTCTTCGTTCTCGCTATAATCTCGTGAAACATCAACGATGTATATCAACGACCTTAGCTTAGTAAACATTAATTGTAAAGTTAGGATGTTTGTGAAATACACTGTAGTTTATAGGGAAATAGGAAGCTCAGAGGATAGATTAACCCCCAAAGCCCCTAAACCTAAAGGTTATTTTGATAATATAATAAAATGGTGCGATGTTTGGCAATTACAGCTCAATAAATATAAATGTTCAGTAATGAACTACTTCCAAAGGAAAAATAATGCCAATGGTTATTCGTACAGGCTCCAAAAAAAAATCCTTATCAACACTAGAAACGGTGAAATACCTTGAAGTAACCCTCACCAATAACTTAATGTGGGATTCCCACATCCATAATGAATAAGGACAAGCACTTAAAAACTCAGTGAGTGCTACGCAAACGCTTCAGGATGCGGGATGGGAATCTTTAGAAGATAGAAGCTCAAGCAAAGAATTTATCTACTTAATAAATTTAGAGGAAGCACATTCACAGATGATGTAGCTAACATAATGGATTACTCATGTTACATAGGCCGTTCTGATACTGCGATGAAAAAGAGAGAAATAGATGCTAGAGCAATTCGTTTCAAGAATACAATTTTTTCGCGAACGATATGCGAAAGCAATTGATTAGCTAATAGAGTCATGTTGCTTGCACCCCCTGCCACACGCCGAAAGGCGGCTTGCAGGGAACAAATGTAGATGTAGATGAAATCTCTTTGAACTCTGAAATCGCGCTCGATGAGTACGGGAATCATTATATCGCGTATTTCTTCGAGGAAATCAGTACTCAAATAATTCTGAAATATGTAAAAATGTTGGTGGGGTTTCCACCCGGGTAGGAGGTGGTATTGATGAAGCCAACGCTTCGATGACTGACTTAGTCATCTTCAGTCATCGAATTTTTGGCGACAGCAATGCCACCTGATCTTACCTGGGTGGAAACCTGAACAAACCTTTTTACGTAGGATCTACCAGGAAAGCGTAAGATTCTGATAATACTAAAATTCTTAAGTACCTAGAGCCGGTACTCGGTTCTTCTATCTTTATACGAGGGTTTTGATAATTTCTGATACACTGCTATCGAAACTATAATCTGCCTTAACGAAACGAACCATTCTGCGTTGTATCCCTCGGTTTCGAAGATCAGACCCTTCTCGTGTTGATTTCATACTTAGCAACAATGCGCAAGTAGTGGACGAACGAGCGGGAAATAAGCCATTTCTTTTACACTCGATTGACTGCCCCTAAGAACGCATAGCTAAATACCCAAAGCTCTCTCAGTCCTATCAGCAGTCCCAAATACTTCCGGAATGCACATTTTAAATGATCGATTACTACTGAAAGGAGTCCTTAATATATATATATAGGGTAGAATCAGCGAGGAATAAGCTACTTTTTAGAAACTCTATTGACTAACTCCTAAAAACGCATAGCCCTCCAAGTCTTATCTGCTGACCCTAATACATCTTGAATGTGCATTTTGAACGATAAAATACATCTGAAAAAGACACCTACGTATTTATACTGACTCACGAATTCTAAAGTTGCGCCACTAAGTTGATAGGGGGATTGGCATTTGGGGTGCTTCTCCAGGGTGGGATGCACCGGTTGCACGCACAGGACGGCGCGACTTCGTTACTATAAAGTGTCACGAACCTCCATTTAATTTAAGGTATCGGTAAGAGAAAATTTGGTTGTAAGCAGTCATTATGTGAAATCTCTTACCTGTATTAAGGTAACGAATCATGTTTGGACGCGAAAAAGCAATAAATACATTAATGGTCGGCTTGAACAGAATTCTAATGTTTCCAATTCATTGTTAATGAACGGATCAAAACACACATTCAAAATTGATTTACGGTTCATAGTAGGGAAAGGCTTAGGGAAACGACGGCCCTGAACATCCAAAACGAGTGGAAAAGAATTGAAGGTCGTCAAAGGCGCACATCGGATATAACGGAACTACTTAGGAAAGTCGCTTCTTTGATGATAAATCTAAACAACGGAAAGGGAAAGCAAAACATCGATGGGCATTGAAAAGAAACAAACACACGTAATTAACTTTCACTGTCGTTTGACTCAGCCAAAGATAAGGCGAAAGAGAAAGTGTATATTGGAGTTAAGTAACGCATCAAAACTAAGGGATAATGGGATAAGTGCCTATAAATAATGTCTTCTTCCTTCCTTTCAAAGGTATTTAATGTATATGTCTATGTAAGTACCCTGCAAGCCGCCATTCGGAGTGTGGCAGGGAAGTGCATAACTCTACTTCCCTAATTGATGAATTCTGCGTATCATTCGCGAAAAAATACTGAGTTCTTGAATCGATTCGTTCTAGCATCTGTTTCTCTGATCATTTTCGAAGTATCAGAACGCCTATGTAACGTGTGGGACGCATTATATCGGCTACAACATCCCTGAACGTGCCTTTTCTAATTGTATATAGTAAATTAATCCTTTGATTAAAAATTTAATTTGTAAAGATTTCCTTCATTCGTACCGAAGCATCCGAGTAACGATCAGCAATTGACGTAGCAATTCTTTACATAACATCGCATTTCGCTGCACCTTTTCTAAACTATTGAAAATAATGTGTTAAGATTATGAAATATTTAAATAAGATTATTATCTTATCAAATGCAAAGAGATTTGTAAAATAAAGAAGACACTGATAGTAAATCGTATACGGAACGAAAAGCAGTTGGTATGAATGACTCAAGAGTTAACTGAACTTCGTTAATTGTTCATAGAGACGCGAATTTATTTTCCGCAAGAGCTAATTTTTCAAATCTTTTGTTTATAATTGAGTATGATATTACAAAGCCTTGGTAATAGCGCAGAAATACGAGATATTCCAAATTAGCATTTCCCTTGCGCTTGCTCTCATTACAAATCTCCCAAAGAAAATGCGAAATACAAACACAAATATCAAATTAGTTTAATGATTTTATTCAAGAAAAGTTTGAATTCGGTAGGACGAACAATCAGAACCGTTCCGCGATATTAAAATTAGAATTACCAATACGTCTACTGCAAAACAAATGTAATGAAAATCACTATAAATGCAGCAAATGGAAAAGGAATTGAATTGAAAAAAGTAATTCTATTGAGTTAATTAAATTATACTCCAAACACAATATTTCGAACCCAGGCGTAACTTAGATATCGCAAGATTAAAAGAGAGAACTAAGAGATGTTATAGGTCTCTTCGTGACGCTTGGACTAAACAATCTGAACAATTTTGAACAATTCAATTGTGAATTCATTTTGTGCAGTCCTCGCAATACATCTTACAATTAACTTTTCAAGCAGTCGCGCCAAAAATCATAACACGAACACTCTCGTATTGCATTCCATATGACAGGTTTCTTTTTTAGCCAAATGTCTAAGCTACGGTAAAGTAATGGTAATTTATGAAGATTAAAATTAAGTACTGTACTGAATTATCGTTATGAATTTATGAGCTTTCTCCTCCGAGTAATCATTTTTCTAAAGATATTTTGTACACACGCAAAGAGTATTTATAGAGCTGAAACACATTTCTATTACTTATAAGGAAAGATCTTTTCAAATTATACCCGATTACAAAACGACATTAAGAATAATTCCATTATACATTTGCTGAAACGAAAGTAGGGCAAGTCAACGGAAAACCCAAGCGGTCGCGCGTTTGACGCATTTAAAATATAACGAAGCGTGTCATAAAGGAATACAGACTGACCCAAGATTGATAGGGTCACCCAGGAAGAAACAGGGCCAAAGAAACCATCCATGTTGTTTGGAGTAAAATAGCGCGACTGATGGAGGATTAAGCTAAAGCCAAATATCCTTACATGCATTTCATATTTAATTAAGTTATTCAGTTGATACAGAAGAGATGGAAAGATCAGCTCCAACTTTTGTTACGTGGTCGCGGTACGTCTATTGACTCGACATTAAGATATTTATGACCAATTATTATTCCTAAGGGGGCAAATGAGTGAAATAACTTTAAATAAATAACTCTGAGTCATAGAAGAGCAGTTAGGGAAGTGTCTCTTTACTCTAGTTTGATTGATTTGAAGTTAACTATTTAATAAATATGACTAAGCAATCCAAAAGACTGAAGAAGGACTCCAATGACTGTAGTTCACATTGTGCTTGAACTAACAATTCAAAATAAGGAGTGATAAACCAAATATGATGTCATACCCACATTCAAAACAATAATTATGTTAAAATACCCCAATTTAAGTACTACCTGCGAGAGTTGATTAATAATAATCAAAAGTCTTTATATAATATTAATGAGTTCTGACTAAGAATATGTGAGATTAGGTTCGCTGAGTTAATAATGTTAGACATTGCAGTAGAAAATACAAAAGAAAAGCAGTGTATATTTAAAGGGTTTTGTCCAAATTAATGAATAAGCACCTGTAATGTTTCCTAAGTGTATGTTCACTCTTTAATCCTGGATTCTTAATGAATTATAAGATATAAACGATGCGTTGATAACTACTGCTTTCGTTTAACTTACAGCATTAAAACAGTGCATCTCCAATACTTGTTATCGAATTAATTTTAATAAATATTTTGATGATCAACAAAAGATATTAAGCAATCGCGGTATATTTCTTTAATAACAACGACGATTTCAAATCTATTTGTTTTGGGAAATAACTATTCCTTTTGGCATGGCGAAATTAACGTTAATAAAAAAACTGCAAGTCTATAAGCAAAAAATACAAACCCTGCATTGAATATGAACACCAAAGGAGAGGAAGAATCGAATAAGATATCCCTTAACCATTACGGTTAAATTGATTTAAAAAGTCGAGGTTACTGATTCACTAAGCGGCCCTTTCTCTTAATCGTCATAAAAATAACGTTCTAGATTAAGCCACGACCCTTATTACATAATTTGAAACCCGTCATTTACTATCATGTTACGCTCAACCATGTTCTAATCACTCGGAAAAACGTCTACATACATTGGGTATGACATATTTTTAAATTCCATAAAATGACGACATGAATGAAAAATCGTTACGAAGATATCTGAACATAAATTCTCCTTACCTTGAGTTCGACCTCCACTCGGCCGTTGTCCTCTCAACGTCCTTCCTGCTTTGAAAAACGAGTAAATCATACGCCTCAGCAATATCGCCAACGAAGGAAATAGCTACTTCCCAAAAGCCTGGGAAAACACATATTCGATTAATACCATACGAAGTAAATTTGAACGAGTAGTAATTTTATGTACAACCACGGGCCGAATATCGAATTCACACCATTATAATTTTGAAGCGAGGATTACAATAACTTTCGAAAATATTATTTCGCTTTCTCCAAGGTTTTGGCTTTTGGAAAATGACTCCTCCTTTTAACATGATTTACTTTACGTTAATGAAAAATCTGCAAATTTTTATGCAAGAAATAAGAACCCAGCATTGAATGAAAATATTATCCTTAACTTATCAATAACTGAACACCTTACCGAATATCATGTAATTCTGGACTATATTATAATTAATAAGAATAATTTCTTATGACTTATTTTAAGCCCTCCTCGATTTGGTATGACATACGTTATCAAAGTCCATAAAATGAAGATATGAATCAGCAACCATTACGAAGAAATCTGAACTTAAAAATTCTTTTTACCTTGAATTCGACCTCCTCTCAGCCATTGTCTCTCGACCTTCTTTCCCTTTTCTAAAACGAGTGAATCATACACCAAAGGAATAACATCAACGAAGGAATTGACTAACTTACCAAAAACCTGGAAAAAACATATCAATAAATAACATTCCAAGTAAATTTGAAGGAGAAGTAATTTTATGTATAATCACGGCCATTACCGAACTCACACTATTATAATTTGGCAGCTAGGATTGCAATAACTTTCGAAAAATTATTCTCGCTTTCTCTAAGGTGTTGGCTTGTGGGTAATAACTCCATCTTTCGGCATGATTTTATTTATGTTAAGGAAAAAAATGCAAATCTATATGCAAGAAATAAGAACCTAATCCCACGTCAATTCAATTAAGTACTTTTAAACATTGTAAGTTACTGATTCAATAAGCTGCCCTATACCTTAATTTTCCTTATTTTAACGTAGAACATTAAACCACAAACCCTTATCAATAACTGGACACATCATTGAATATCATCTTACTCTGGACGATATTCTAATTAATAAGAAAAATGTCTCACAATTTAATTTAAGCCCTCGTCATTTGAGTATAATAAGTTTTAAAAGTCCAAAATATTACGATATATAAAAAATGTATGACAAAAGAATTGAAATGAGTTCTCATTATCTGAGTTCGACCTCCACTCATTGTCCTCTCGCTTTTCTTTTGTCTCTCTCGCTTATTGATTCAGTAAGCTGTCCTCTCATTTAATTTTCCTGATTATAACGATGTGCATTAAACTACAGCCCTTATCAATAACTGAACACCTTACTGAATATCATGTAATTCTGGACGATATTCTAATTAATAAGAATAATTTATTATGACTTAGTTTAAGCCCTCCGCGATTTGGTATGACATACGTTATCAAAGTCCATAAAATGACGATATGAATCAATAATCATTAAGAAATCTTAACTTGAATTCTTTTTACCTTGAGTTCGACCTCCTCTCAGCCATTGTCCTCTCGACGTTCGTTCCTTTTTCTAAAACGAGTGAATCATACACCAAAGGAATAACATCAACGAAGGAAATGACTAACTTCCCAAAAACCTGGAAGAATTGAAAAGAGTTCTCATTATCTAATTTCGACCTCCACTCAGTCATTGTCCTCTCGCTTTTCCGAAAGGAGTGATTCATACGCAGCAGCAATAACATCAACGAAGGGAATGACTCACTTTCCAAAAATCAGGAAAAACATATCAAATAAAGTAAGGATTGCAACTGATTTCGAAACCATATTCTCGCTTTCTCTAAGGTTCATGATATTTAGGAAAAGACAAGAAAGACAATCATTTCGAATTTCTGACATTCGTTAACGAATAGCAGTTACTAGCAAAGTACATAGTACATTATATAAGAACCAATCGGTATAAAATCCAAGAAGTAGCGTAAAAGAAGAAAAAACTGATTGTAAATCGAGAACGCGATGAAAAGAAATACGAATGGTTACGATTTAAGACTCAGATGAACTTTGATAGCGATTCTTAGATTCAGGACTTATCTGAACTTCGTTAGCTATTCTTAGAAACGCGATCGTCATGCGTTGAAATTACAAAACGATGACCGTTAAAATATCTTAATTTATTAATAGCAAGATCTAACTTTTCTATTCCTTTGTATATAATTAAGTAAGCTATAACAAGGCAGAGATAGTTGGGAAGAAGTACGAGTAATTTTCAAATCGCCATTTCTGTTACTATTGCGTATTACGTCAGACATCTGCCAAAGGCCACGCGGAATACTAGAACTAAATCAACTTAAAGATTTAATTCCGGTTACTATTCCGGTAACGATAAAAATATTCTATTATCGCAATAGTAATAACCACCGATCACGAAAGGATTGAATTAGGCAGGACGAGAATTCGGATCTATTACGCAATAATTCACATTAGAACGACCGTTGTTTACATGGCAAAGCAAATACGAAAAAATTGCAGAGAATTCGAACAAGAGAATGATTTTGGGAGATAATTTCGGCGACGGAACTAATTTTATATCAACGCCGTTTCTTCCGAGTGAACTTCGCGAAGGAATGACGATCAAAATACACGTAACTGTAATAAGTAATAATCGGTATCAAATGCGAAGGAATTCGTGGTTTAAAATCAGAGGTTTATTTTAAGTAGAATACTCTCCATAAAGAAATAGAAATGCTTACGATCCAAGACTTAACTGGACTTCGTCACCAAGTCACAGAGACGCGATCGTCATGCGTGGATATTACGAAACAATGACCGTTAAAATATCATAATTTATTATTCGCCAAAGCTGATTTTTCTAATCTCATGTTAGTATTTGCGTGTGTTATTGCAAAGCCGAGGAATTTCCGAAGAAATACGAGAGAATTTCAAATCTAGAATTCCGTTAAGCCTACGCCGTAAGATATCTGCCTGAGGCTACGCGAAATGTTAATATGGAATTAGTTCAACGATTCTTATTCCAGCAAATAGTCGCAAATATTAGTCTAACTTTACAATAATAATAACCACAATTCACGAAACTATTGAGTTCGGGAGGACGAGCATTCGGATCTTTTACGCGAAATTTAAATCTGGAATCCGTTACGTACGGTAACAGTGCCAGTGATAAAAGGCACTAGAAATGCTCATTAGAGAACAATTTCGGGAGATAAAACTCGGCGACGAAACTGAACGCCGAACAACGCCTTTTAAACTCTTTCCCTGCAAATTCTGTAGTACGAACCACTTAACCTGTTGGAACCGTGATTAGTGATGAAAATGATTTGAGATTTTAATTTAAAGGATTGTAGATAAGATAATCGATTACGATACTCATACGAGTACAAATTAAACTTAAGAAGTCAGCAATTAAAGTGTTTCATAGAACTTACCGTAAGTGCGAAATCATGGCTGGCGACAGCTGGTATCTTCACGCCTTCGATCGTCTTTTTTCTAACTAATCGTTAATATATTAACATATATCGGTTCAAAAGAAATAGTATGACTCTAAAACTTCGCTTCCATTTCCTAACTTAAAACTTGAACGTAACGGACAAAATTCAAATTTCAAGGGTTGCTCCAGCAACAATTGTTAACACGTCCTCACACTGAGATATTCAGACACCAAATGAGAAATTTTCCATATCGATAACGTAAAATCAGGAATCCTGCGATTTGATTGGCTGAAATTTTTACAATGTCAGTTGCCCCGCCCACTTTTCGTATAAATAATTTTATAAAAAAGGAAAACGATTGAATTAGCAATTAATTTTATTAGGAATACATTTTTAAGAATTTAAAAATATTTTTCGTTCATAAACATTCTTTATATTTTGTTTTTTATTAACTTCGCGTAACATTAGGGAAGATCTGGAATTTAAATTTTTCATACATTATAATTCTAACAGATTGAGAAATATATTGATTTCTGGTTCGGAAAAGNATTTATTTATTAAAATTCACTCCGCTATTAATTTTTTCATTAGACAACATTTTTATAGCAATTATTATTGCAAACATTTATTACCGAAATTTATTAGCGATTTATCAAATTTGAAAACCACTCGTTTACTTTAAACAAAAGAATTGGATTTGCGCATCGTCGTAAATAAATGCACTACTAATTAGATAATGTAATGAAGATTCGTGAATTTATGCTAAACCCAACAGTCTTAAACGTTTTCGAAAACACCTTCGTAATATCCTTCTTGAATGTCACGTTATCAGCTTAAGTATATTTCCTCTCTAAAGCTTTCTCGAGGTTAAGGTAAACCTGTGAAATAAGCAAATCACCTTCGAGTTGATTACTTTACAGACAAACCTTAACAGCAAAGATAGACTTGGAAATGTATGCTTGGATTTCAACCTAATACATTACTTAAATTACCTAACTCAGAGGTTCATAACTGTTTCTTTTATAGTTATAATGAATCACGAGGATAATTCTGTGAACATACTGCTCTCAATGCATGGAAATTGGAAGAAACATCACGTTAACTTCATACATAAATATATTTCTACTTGACCTATAAAGTAAGGTAAAAAGTTCAACCACACATACATGTATTGTACTTACATTGAAATGTTTGCAGCGAAAACACCGCTTTATACATATGCAGGAAATTCATTTCTTCGTTTCGATGCTTCGTTCCCAACACGATTCCATTGCCACAGATTTCTAATGACACCATTTTTCACTCCTAGCTAAAGAGATCACTGAAAGTAGAACTGTGTTTGGACAGAATTTCTCTATTTTTACATCGACAAGTGGACTATTTCGAATCACAAACACGGCGAAGAAGATACCCAGAAGGAACCACGATCAATTTCGATAAATTCACTGCACATGGAGTACAAATTATTACCGTTTGAAATTCACACACCCTTGGATCGCCATTTCACTTCCATCTTGGTGTAAACACGAGGCGATTGCGTTGCTTTTTGGCGCGCTTTCGGAGGAATACGATCGTCTTTGTAATTCTTTGTAAATTTTTCGTATGTGCTTTGCCATGTAAGTAACGGTCATTCTAATTTGCATTTCGCGGAATAGATCCTAATTCTCGTCCTGACGTATTCTATTCTTTCGTGATTGGTGGTTATTACTGTTGCAATACAAGAATAGTTTTCCTATTAGTTGACGGAATAAAAATTTTAAGCTGATTTATAGTTCATTCACTAGATGTTTGCACTTTAGTGAGAGGAAGACTATCTTATCTCTTCGTATTGGGAGCCAGTAGGACAGGAGGAACTATCCCCTCCACTCATCAAGGACGTGGTAGAACTTTGCTGTGTTGCAACATTAGCATAAAAATATAAATTTAGTTAAAATCGTTTCAGTTTTGAGTGAAAGTAATGCCGGAAATAACACTGTGATTGATTTTAGGTTAATTAATAACACAACCGCAGAAAGAACAAAAATACCACATTTCAAAGAAAATCTTGACTTTATTCCGGTTTTGTTTGAACGGGTGCCTTTACTTCTGTAATTTAGAAAACAAGAAAGTTTTTACATCAAATTCTGCTTCAAATCATTTTCTTTCTGTTCGTATTATTAATTTGGCAGACAAACGTTTTTGAGGCAAATATTCAATAGAAATTATTGGAGAGGTCGAGAATTTTTAGAAAATGCATCGAAGAAAGTAGTCGCCAGTTATCTTTCGTCTTATTTGCTCTGGAAGAAACTTCAAGCGTGAAAGTTTCGGAGAAAATAGTGAATTTATTGTCTGTGAAAATACAAAACCTTTACGTTTATAAATAACGTAAGAAAAACAATTTTAATTCGGGGGTTACGCAGAGCACGGCGCGGCCCGCGATCGTTTGCCTCGAGATGGGATGCTTCTTACGATTGGATAGTTCCTCCTATCCTAATGGCTCCCAATACGAAGAGATAAGATATTCTTTCTCTCTCTGAACTGCAAACATCTAGTGAATGAACTGTAGTCTCACGGCGTTAAAGTAACGGAATAGCTCTGCTTTGTTATAGCTTACCCAATTATATACAAAGGAATAGAAAATTTAGATCTTGCGATTAGTAAATTAAGATATTTTAACGGTCATCGTTTCGTAATTTCAACGCATGACGATCGCGTTTCTAAGAATAGCTAACGAAGTTCAGATAAGTCCTGAATCGTAAGCATTATTATTTCTTTGCGTAGCGTATTCGATTTACAGCCAGACTCGCTTTCTTAAAGAATCGCCTTTGATTTATACTGATTTTGAAATTGTTTTGCGATTTGAATTTTGTCCGTCACGTTTAAGTTTTAAGTTAGGGAATGGAAGCGAAGCTTTACAGTCATACGAATTTTTTTCGGAACAATTATTTTTAATATAATAACAGTTAGTTAAAAAGAGCTCAGGGAGCCGTTCGAATGCCTGAAGATACCAGCTGATGCCAGGCAGGACTTCTCAGTTTTGGTAAGTTGCATGAAATACTTTATTTGCTGATTTATTAAGCTTAAGTATCCCTCAAATGAATATTGTACTACGCTGTGTCCTTTCATTGATTTAAAATTAGCATTGAGGGTATTAGATCTCGCTTAAACAATTATTCAACGAAGAAAACTGATTTGTTCCACTTTAACTACGATAGGTTAACTTCCGTTTGAATATGATTATAAATCAAGGGAATGTAACTGAGTTGAAAAAGCGTTGATCAAAATTTATTTTCGTCTACCGAAATTTATCTCTCAAAATCATTCAGTTGTTAGAATTCTCAGTATTTTTTCGTATGTGCTTTGCCGTGCAGGTTATAATCATTCAAATTTTCATTTCGCGGAGTGACTGCTCGTCGTCAGAAATTGATACTTTTCGTGAATGGTGGTTATTATTGTTGCAATATTAGAATTATATTCGCTAACAGTTGCCGGTATCAAAATTATTAAATGAAATCAGAATTGGTACTACGTTTGGACTTTGTCCGTTTTTGGACTATGTAACTTTGTAGGTGTAACGGAATCCGGTATTTGAAATTTACTCGTATTTCATCTCAACTTCTTCGGTTTCGAAATAAAGACTCGATTGTATAATAAGCATAAGAAAGATTAGCTCTAGCGTATAATATATTATGATATTTTATCCATTGTCGTAATTTAAAATTAAAGGATGACGGTCAAGTCCTCATCACTAGGTAACGATGTTCATTTAAGTCTTGAATCGTTAGCATTCACTATTTATTTTCGTAGCATACTGGATTTTCTATCAAACTCAGATAGGGAGAATAAATTTACATATTTCTCATACATTTTTGATATCGTTATATTTTAGACTTTGAAAACATATATTAATTTGAACCGTGAGAAATTTTTCCGATTATTTAGAATATCGTCCACAGTAACATGATATTCAATAAGGTATTCAGTTATGGATGTGGGATGTGGTTTAAAGTACATCGTTATTGTCAGGAAAATTAAAGGAAGGAACAGCTTAATGATTCAGTGACTTCGAATTTTTAAATATACTTTATTGAAGTGAAGTGGAATTTTTTATTCGATTCTTCTTCTCCTTTGGTATCCAGTCGAAATCTGTCGGAAGACAGATAGCACTAAGAAGAATTTTCTTCCATATAGATCTGCAGTTCTTTCATGAAATTAATGTAAATCTCGCAAAAAGTAATAGTTATTTCAAAAAAGCCAATACCTTAGAGAAAGCGAGAGTATTGCATCAATTTATTGCAAGTCTCACTTCTACATTATAATAATGTTAATTCGTAAATTCCCGTGGTTATAAATAAAATAGCAACCCGTGTGAAATTACTAGATATATTACATACATAGTATCTTTTTTCCAAGATTTTGGAAAGCGTGTCATTCCCTTCATTAGCGATAATATTGAAACAACTGAGTCAATCCTTATGGAAAAGTAAAGGATATCGAGAGGACAATGGTCGAGTAGAGGTCGAACTTAGATAATAAGAATTCCTTTCAATTTTATTGTCATATATTTAGACATCTCATAAAAATTTACTAAGAAAATATATATTATACTCAATTGACGATGGCTTAAACTAAATCGTAAGAATGTTGCCTTTTGATTAGAATATCGTCCAGAGAAATATGGTGTCCAGAGTAACATCGCCTTCACAATCTGGAAAAGTGTAAGGACGTCGAGATGACAATGCCCAAATGGAGTTAGACCAAAGATAAGAAGAAGAATTCATTTCAATTACTTGTCATACATTTAGATGTATATATCGTGAGTATTAAATTAGAAAATATATATTATACTCTATTGACGATAGCTTAAATTAAATCGTAAAAGTTTTGCCTTTTAATTACAATATCGTCCAGAGAAGTATGGTATCTAGAGGAGCATCGCATTCACAATATGGAAAAGTGGAAGGACATCGAGAGGAGAATGGCCGAGTGGAGGTCAACCAAAGGTAAGGTGTATACATTTCAATATATTTGTTAAATGTTTAGAAATATATATTTATACTTTTGTTTTACAAAACATATCTAATACTCAATTGACGATGGCTTCAATTTAATCGTAAGAAATTTTGCCTTTTAATTAGAATATCATCCAGAGAAACATGGCGTCTAGGTAATATCTAACTCACATACTGGAATAGCTGAAGGATGTAGAGAGGACAACCTTTGAGTGGAAGTCGACCAATGTTAAGCAGAATATATTTCAATTACATTTTTCGTAGATTTATATATATGTCCAAAATATTTAGATGTATATATCGTGAGTATTAAATTAGAAAATATATATTATACTCTATTGACGATAGCTTAAATTAAATCGTAAAAATTTTGCCTTATAATTATAATATCGTCCAGATAAGTATGGTATCTAGAGGAGCATTGCATTCACAATCTGGAAATGTGGAAGGACGTCGAGAAGGCAATGACCGAGTGGAGGTCCACGAATGATAAGGGCAATACATTTAAATTTTTTGTCATATATTTAAATATATATACTAATTATTTTGACTTAGAAAACATATATTATACTCAATTGATTACGGCTTAAATTAAATAGCAAGACACTTTGTATTTTAATTAGAATATCATCCATAGTAACATACTCTGCTCTGCTTTTGCTTTGTCAAATGGACTGTCTCACAAAAAAAAACTCAGTGAACGCTAATCCGATATCTATTTATTTAGAACACATGAATATTATGTGAAATCTTTTGACTATTATTTATCACCTCATCTAATTAGTTCTTAATGCCTT
>KZ309481.1:8931-85478 GCA_000376725.2 Ladona fulva
AGTGGTTTCGGCGTCACCTCTCCAACATTCCTACCAGCCCGCGCAGCTCCTCCACTCCTCGTAGCCAGCCTCCATTCGGGCTCCAGGAATGGAACCGACCCCGAATGATTGGAAGAAGGCCGTACCCCCTCCGCGACAGTCCAACCAGCGTTGACTCTAGGGCGAGCCCTAGTTGTCGACGCAGGCCGAGCTGACCCGGAGTTGGCCGTCCTCCCACCCCCCACCGGAGCTAGCCCCCTCCTTAGAACCATCGAACGAAGCTCTCCAAGGGCCCTCTCAAGGTTGCAGATCCGTGCCCACAGGGGGTCGGTACCCACATTCCTTTCGCGAGCACCAAGGGAAGACCTGTAGGAAGCCATCCTATTGCTACAGACTTTAAGATTTCTGGTTAAAACGAAGACAACTAAAAATGAAAACTATTTACCCCACGCTGGGCTTTACCTGAGAGTCAAGAAAGGGACTAGATTTCTAAATTGTAAGATGGCTTTCGCAAAATAAGTGCACCAACGTACGAAACGGACTTAGAAAGATAAACTACTTCGGATATTTATGTCAGTAAGAAGATTTAATTGGAAAATTACACAAAAACCAAATTAGTTATACAATGTTTCGCTCGCTAAAAGTAAATTTTTGTTCAAATGAGATAGCCTGACTGCACAAGGGTTAAAAGTTTTCCTTTAAGGGAATTTAAAACAGAGCACTAAAGTAAAGAATTTACTCAATACAGCCAAAGCAATATGAAGAGTTTTATGGATACGTCCAAAAATAAACCCTATAACCACAGGAATATGTTATAAGTGAAGGAGAAAGATAAAAAATAAAAGGGTAAGTTGTACTTAACGCTCGTTCGGTCTGGATTCGCCGCTTCAAGGGTCAACTGCAGACACTTCAATAAAACTGCAACCGGAATAGATGCACTAAACACAAAAAAAAAGCACTACCCAAAGAAACTGTACGCTATAAGTGAACACGTGGAAGAAACAACGATGGAATGCAGGTAGGACGTCTGCGGCTGCAACTCAGTAGGTGCACTCAGGAGAGAGAGAAGGGCACGTCCGTCTCCTTTGACAGCTAGGTCAGGAAGTAACTCAGCTTCTGCAAGGAACTTCAAGACATTGTCCATTTTCACTGTTCTATCACCCAGAATGTCCTTAAGAATGCCTTGGAGGAATCTAGCTCTAATTTCTTGGTATTTACCACATTCAGCCAGGAGGTGTTTTGTGGTTAAACTGGTATTGCAGTGATCACAACGTGGTGGATTTTTCTCTTTCATGAAGAGGTATGAGTGGGTGAGAGCACAATGCCCTATTCTTAGGCGTGTGATCACTACTTCTTCTCCCCTACTACTCCTGATAGAGGAAGGCCAAGGTCTTGGGACAGACTTTATCTCACGCAACTTATTATTTTCCACAGTCAGCCATGAATCATGCCAATGTTTTAGGGTTATTTGGGGGAACATGTTCTGAAGATCCCTTATTGCAAGTAGAGGAGTGTCTATATTATCTTTAGCAAGGGCTTCCTTGGCTGCTGAGTCAGCTAATTCATTCCCCCTTATACCTACATGTCCAGGTACCCAGATAAAATGTATGTTATTTCCTCTTGCCTTCAAAAGAGCGAGATTGGCCTGAATCTCTGGGACAAAGGGATTTAAGGAGTCTAAAACGGACAGACTGCAGTGCATTGACAGAGTCACTGCAGACCATGAACGTAGTATCATGGGACTGTATGCTCTCCAATGCAAGTTTGATTGCATAAAGTTCTGCTGTGTACACACAGGACTCCGGTTGTAACTTTACCGTTGTAGTGACACCTTGGCTAGATACAAATGCACAGGCACAACCCTTTTCTGACTTTGAACCATCTGTGTAGATGTGAGTGGCATCTGGGTGTTTGCTAACTATGTCTGTAAATCTGTGAAGGTATTCATATGGGTGAGTGTCTGATTTCCTCTGGAGAGGTAAATCCTTACAGACTTTTGGATGTGGTATCTGCCAATGTAGAACTTTATGGAAACCAATGTGATGTACTTCAGGAATCTGTATTCCTGCATCATCAATAAAAATCTTTAAATGGATTCCCAGGGGTTTTGTTGACCTAGTCCTCCTATAAAATAAATCAATAAAATGAGGTTTAAAAACTATGTTAAAACAAGGGTGCTCCTTTTGAAATAAAATCTTACTGGCATAGTTCAAAACCAAGTTCATCCTCAGTGACTCAAGAGGTGGCTCTCCAGCATCACAATAGATACTGTGAGCTGTACTGGTTCAGAAGGCACCTGTTGCCAACCATAGCCCAAAATTGTGAATAGTTGCCAGTGGACGGAGGTAACTTTTCCGGGCAAATGAATATATTATAGACCCATAGCCTAGTTTGGATCGCACTAATGCCCTGTATATAAGAAGCATTGACTTCCGGTCTACACCCCACGCTGAGTTACACAGATACCTCAAAATAATTAATACTTTGAAGCATCTTTCTTTTGAAATACGTATGTGGCTTCTCCAATTCCATCTGCTGTCCAGGGTCATTCTAAGAAAATGTGTGGAGTCCACAGATGGAAGAATGAAGTTGCCAAGTTTAAGGAATTTTTGTGGGATTAAACTGTCTAGAATAAGTGTCTATGTAATTACATGCACACTGTTTTCTCTTCTGTAAAAATGAAGCCAGTTTGAAGGGACCACTTATGAAGTCTATTTAGGGTGATTTATATTTCTCTCTCTACTATAAACAATTTTGATGACCTGCAGAATATACCTAGGTCATCTAAAAAGAGAGTTGCTATTATTGGTGATTTTATGTCGTTGACTATATCATTGATTGCTATGGCAAAATGTGTGACCCCCCCCAATGGAACCCTGTGGGATACCAATTTCTTGAATAAAACACTGTGATAAAATATTTTGCACTCTCACTCTAAAAGTGCGGTCTGTTAAAAAATTTCTAATAAATATTAGTAGCAGAGGCGTAGCTAGGGGTGGCGGTGGGGTACATATGTCCCTGGGCGCCAAGGTACAGGGGTGCCAAAATGAGGCTTACAAAATGTTCACAACAAGGGTAAAAACCGGTCACAAGCAAGATCGCAGCAGCGGCTGTGGCAGACGTCATCTGATACACCTGCCGGTGATAATATGCCTTTAGGTGTATAGATTGTACATGTGTAGCCTAATTATAATAATTATTTAAAACCCTTTTGTCATTTCGTGGGCACCGGGAAGTATTTTTCCCACTTTACGGGGATACCCCAGACGGGCGATGGGAAGCTGTCTTCCCCTTTCTAATATGTGTATCTATGGTTTTTTAGACTGCTGTGGCGCATACCTCTAATATTTTATTTGTTTATTTACTTTGGTTTGAGCATGTGAAAAAGGGTATATGTAGGTGCAATTATTTTACAACATTCTGTAGTATTGAAATCAGCTATAGTCAGTTACTGAAGGCGTTTGTAATCGCTCGACGCTAGGGTCTGCTTGAGGTATGTACAATTACATTTGTAATAACTTGGAGCATTACATTTACAGGCAAAAAACTCGTTGATAATATACTCCATGTATGCGCTATGCACGAGGGTTTGGAGGAGGGAAGCTAAGTAATAATGGAATGGTAATGATAATGCACACAATATATTACTTCAGTGCACACAGTGATATAATAACATTTTTTTTTTTTGATTTTTTGTCAGTCATGTCAGGAAGAAAAAGAAGTGGAGCTCAAGGTCGCAAAAGAAAAAAGGAAGCCGAAATAGCATCCAAAAAATCAAGTATATTACTTGCTGGTTTTTTAAAGAAAGCCAAGAAAGAAACTGAAGCTGCACTCTCCAGTTCTTCAGAATCAGAAGATGGCGGTTATCTACCACCTGTTTCAGAGCACGTCGATGCTAATGATGAAAACATTGACGACTCGGAGAAAAACATGATTCAAACAGATATTACTGTATATGCTGAAAAAATACTACTCCGAGAATACTAGAGACCATGAGGTCCAACATAATGACGAGCATGTTGATAGTGTAGCGGCCATTACCTTTGCAGTTCATTAGTATGCCGCCGCGAGCGCAGCGCATTATGCTCGCCCACGACACTTCCAGACTGACCGCCATTATGACAGTCCTAATGAGACCAGAGAGCGGTCGAGGCGCGTCCGTCCGGATCCGCTTCCTACTCGCGACCACGTGCTCGAAGAGTCAGTGTTTGCCTCACAATTAGTGTAAAGTTCAGTTGCAATAAAAGCTCTATTAAACGTTAGTAGCGGCGTCAATTATTCACCTAACCGCCACTACAATAGTAACGGGGAAGATGAGACAGAAATACTTTCTGATAGAGAAGCTGCAAATAAAAATACTCAATATGATGTGGTTCCTGCTGTACTAAAGTTTCACGATGTTGGTTACTTAGAATTTGACAAAATGACAAAGCTACCGCGAGTAATTAATTAATTCGCATTGAAATGATTACTCTCGGATCCTTACCTTTTCAGCACAAAGGCAATATATCATCAGTATACGGAGAACGTTCGATTACATCGGCATGGTTTAAACGTAAACTGGCGAATGGAGAGGAAGTAAATCGTTCATGGCTGTTATATTCACCAATCAAAAAAGCTGCTTACTGTTTCTGTTGTCTACTATTTACATCATCGACTTCAAACTCGCGAGCTTCGTTTGAGTTAAAAAACGGTTTCAACAAGTGGAGAAAGCCAGAAAAACTAAAATCTCATGAAAACAATCCTAGCCATCGCATAGCTTTTACTACATGGAAGGAAGCCGAACGACGGCTAGTTGATGGTACAGGAATTGACGCAGTCGTTCAAGCGCAGATTCATTTTGAAAAACAACGCTGGCGGGATATATTAAAAAGAATACTCAGCTGTATTAAGTTTCTGGTTCCACAAAATTTGGCACTACATGGTCATGAATGCCGAAAATGATAAAAATGTTGGAAATTTTCTCGCGCTGATCAAACTCGTTGCTCAGTATGACCCAGTATTGGCAAAACACGTCCAACACGCAGAACAAAATCCGGGATCAGTTTCCTATTTGTCACCCGAAATTCAGAATGAATTTATTCATATACTTGCATCAACTGTAGAGAGCAAGTTGTTAAGTGATATCAGGAAAAACAATTACTACGCAATCTTACTTGACTCAATTCCTGATTTAGGACATCGTGAACAACTTTCTCAGGTCATAAGATTTGTGGATGTGGATTTTCAAACTAAAAACGTAACTATCAAAGAATCATTTTTAGGTTATATCGAGATACATTCAAAAGATGCAGCAAACCTAGAGAAAGTCATCGTCGAGAGACTGAAATCTGACGAGATACCTCTAGCCGACTGTCGAGCACAATGTTATGACAATGCTGCTGTGATGACCGGGCATATATCTGGCCTTCAACAACGAATATGTGACAGAAATCACAGAGCACTGTTTGTCAACTGTGATAACCACAGCTTAAATTTAGCAGGAGTACACTCAGCTAAGCAAGATCCAGTTGTCGTCACATTTTTTACGACTCTTGAAAGTATACATTCATTTTTCTCTCATTCAACAATTCGTTGGGAAGAGTTAAAAAGAGCTCTTCCGATAACAGTAAAACGAGTTTGAAACACGCTGGAGTGCACGATCAGAAGCTGTTAAAGCTATCCATGAAGGACTGGATGAACTAGTAAGACTGCTAGAAAAATTATCGGAGGACTCAACTATGACACCTGAAACTAGAAGTGGTGCACAGCAGTTACAGGCCTGCGTATTGAATTTTAATTTCATAGTTTTATTACAATTCTGGAATGCCGTTCTTGGGAAAATCGATCGGGTACAGAAGCGCCTACAGGATCCTACAATGAATTTCAAGGAAGCTGCAACTGATATTGAATCTTTGGAGCAAGAGATTCGTGATGGTTTGAGCCAAGCTGCTCGACCTGGGGGATTGAGGTGGACAGAAGAATCAGGCGACGTAAGAGAATGCCTGGAGAACTGGCAAGAGATGCAGGACTTTCATCAGAAGAAGAAATTGTGCACGTCATGAAGAATATATTTGATCGGCTTCAACATGAGATGTCAACACGTTTTTCACGACTAAAAGACCTGAACACTAAATTTGGATTTTTGCTGGACATTAAGACTCTTCTATATGACACAGATGAGGATGCAATTCATCAAAATTGTGCAGATTTTCCAAATTTCTACGACACGGACATCAATGGCAACGAACTTTTCATCGAAATTGGTGATTGCGGAATGCTGCTCAGTAACCTAACTGAAGCTCTACCAAAAACTCCTTTGGATCTTCTTGGTTTTATTGTGTTTTATGGAGATGACGTATTTCCAAATCTGCGAATTTCACTACAAATTTTGTTAACAATAGCAGTTTCAATTGCAAGCTGTGAGCTGCGTGCATCAATGGGACAGGATCATCTCAGTGATCTGGCTCTTCCTAGCGTTGAAAGGGAAACATTGGAAACAACAGATTTTGATGACGTGATTGACCAGTTTGCAACAGTGAAATCAAGAAAAATAAATCTATTGTAGACTATGTAAATCATCTTTGACAGTGACTGAGTGAGTCATATGCTATAATTTGTATAACGTTGCTTCTTCTTTAAATACAATGTTCCATTAAAATTTGAATTGTTTTTCCATATAAAGTAAGTTATATAATGTTAATGTAATACAAAATGCGATTACACATGGAGGAGGGAGCGCCAATTTTATAGTTTGCCCCCGGGCGCAAAATACCCTGGCTACGCCTCTGCAAGCTATTTATCAAGAACGACTAGCCAGTCTCAACATCTACTTTAACAGCCAGTGCTTGAAGTTTGGACTCCTCCCGAAAAACATCAGTTCAAACATCAAGTGCTCCCTGACCAGACAAAGGGCCATCAACTACTCCAAGCCAAATGGCTGAAGGAGGAACACTGGTACGCCAAAAGGAACAACATTTCATATCATTTATTTCTTTTGCATATGGAACTCTCACTTTCCCTCCATGTTTGTGAATGGCGTTTGATTGAAGAAAAAATCCATCAGCTCACCTCCAATATTGCTTCCCAAAAATTAACATCCCTTAGTAAGAAAATTCAATGTCTGCAGTTAGCAAAAAGGAGTTCCTTAGACAAGTTCCCAGTGTTTTCTCTCCCACCCCCCCTCATAATTTTCATAAAAGAGTTCTCAATATTTTGGATCACATTTTCTCCAAAGATGAAAACCAACTCCTAGAACAGGGGCTCAAGTACTCACCTAGCCTTGCCCCTTCCCACAATCTTTTTATTGAGCAATTATGAAACAGCCCTCCATAATGAATGTTTCCCTCAAATATGATTGTGACAACATTATCTCCTCTCATATGAAGGAAGTCTCTTCTACCACCTACCATGGTGCTTTTGCAGATTTGAAGACCATTAAGAGCATCAAAAGTGTGATCGAGACAAGTTACAGTATTTTGGCCGCATTATGAGGGGTAAAAAGTAAAATATTCTGCAAACAATTCTTCAAGGGAAGATTTGTGGCAAAAGATTAAAATTTCTCCAAAAGATTTTTGAACTCTTTTTCAATGGCATCTGCCTCATAGCCACCAATGCGGTTCAATTAAGTGAGATGAGGCAATGCTAAGCCTAAACGTCTCTTAACAACTTTGCTATCGATTGCCACTTCTGGATCCAAACATGTGATAGCCTTTGTGAAGGAATAGGCCAGGGGGGATTTATCGAGAATTTTTGATACCATACTCTTCATAAAAATTCGGAATTCATGTCGGAACCCTAAGATATCCTTATCTGACACCTCACACTGACCAAAAGCTTTTTTGGTTCCATAACCAATATCAACTTTCTGAGGTGGTAGCAGATTACTATCTGCAGTCAGATCTATCTGAAAGATAGTCTGGCTGTTTATGACTTCAGGTTTCACAAACTTACTCATCAAATCTACTACAAGAGATTGAAGGAAAGTATAAAGAAAAGGAGCTAATGGAGCATCTGACTGAAATTTCATCAGAAAAGGCTCGACCAGAGCAGCCATAGTCTCAAAGAAGGCAAGGCGAGCTCTCAATATGTTGCAATTCAAGCACTCATGCACTACCTGGTAACTGTAACTGTCAGGAATTCCAATAGTGAGTTTTGGTTTGGGTTTTACCTCCCTTTGTTCCTTCTTCACTCTTTCTACTTCCTTTACATACGCTTCAAGAGCTGGTAAGATTTGCTGTGCTCTAGCAGTCACAATTTTATTTTCAACCCATCGATGGTGCAAAACTTCTGCGGGAAAACAGAGGTGCCGGTAATGTTGGTATAATCAGCTCACCGAGCAGGAACATTTTTGAATAAATTATATACAGCTCTCAGATACTGGACAAGGTTCCAGCCAGCACTTACGCAACATGTCTTGAATGCACCATGTACAGTATGTAATCCAAAAGTCCCAAAATCTATAAGAGCAGGATCCTCTGGTTCACCCTCAACTTTCAGCTTACTTTTCATTTCCTTAAGGAATGCCTTACTTATGTTAAGGGCCATCCATGGAGACCTGAATGACTTGCCCTATCTGGTTTACTTTGCACTGGGATGTATGTGTGGCGGAAAAACACGTTGCCAAAATTGTACCACCTTCAAATCACTCAGATCGCAAACAAACTGGACTAATAATAGAGAACGTGGAGAAAAAATATTTCCGTTTGGCATGACGATATGCTTTTTCACAGGCATACTAAAACAAAATTCAGCAATGCCACTGTGGCATCACATGGTGTGTTAACATAAAATGATATATTATTAACGTAAATTGTTTCATTGACAAAACACGTAGAGAATGATTCAACATCATAAGTAAAAAGTGGTAAGGTAGCTTACAACCTTAAAAACTTGGATACCTGTAATATTAACGTAGTTACAGATATGAAATCAATTTCTACCCTTTTGAAGAAGGATTCTAAACAATTGGCAATTTCTGAGAACATGAAATTGTAAACATTAAAGGTCAGATTACAATCTATTAAGTACGACATATCCCTGGTTCTGAATGAATTAATCAGGATACATATTCCGCGATTTTCACAATACTTTCTCTGAATGGACACGTCTCTGTCAAAACTACATCGTGTTAGTAAGCAAACTAATAGTACTTACATTTCGGAAGACGCAAACTATCAAGAAAATTTCTCCTTAGCCACAGTTCTTTACACTCAAAGCTTATTGCTGGTTACGGAAAATATCTATGGCAAGCAGGATGCGAGTGAAACGAGGACACTTCGGTAACCTCAACACTTTGTAACGATTTACAGCAAATCTTTGAAATGTTACATTGTAAAACAACAAAGTTTGAAGTATTTAAATGGGCTTACAGACAACATTTCATGCCAAGGCCATCGAGAGCCAAGCCGGTTTAACCCCTAAAGGAAATCGGCTGCCATACAATTTCCAGGGTTTTTAGAAAAATGAAAAAATTCTGATTATTCCGAGAGTTTTCCAGAACAATAAATATCCCTGATTTTTCCAGGTTTTCCAGGTCACCGGACAAACTGCCAATGGAAATTAGTGAATGAGCAACTCCAATATATCCAATTCAGTTCAAAAAACTAGATTATCGGCAGTCTACTCTTAAGTATTGTTATCAAAATTGCAATGGTATTCCTAGCGCAAGCAGTTGATTCTATCATCGCAGGCAGTACAGCCTCAATTTCAAGTGTCCCAAGAAAAGACTTATGCCCAAATATGTCATTATTCTGACATCAAGGGATACTCCAGCTACCAAACAAGCATTGAAGATAGCTACTACTACATGGGTGTGGAAGGAACTCAAAAAGTGGTATGCTATTCACCACAGCTTATCTCCTTATTTGTTCCTGCTACACCTCGAACTCTCTAGTTCCCTACACATGTCGGAATGGTCATTTCTAGATGACCTTGTGCACCAACATGCCAGTGAAATCACATACAAAAAACGTTGGTGTACCCTTAAGAAACTTGACAATTTAGCTGCCAAAGCAGCCATCCTTGACAGCTAAAAAGCCACCATTGCCCATTCTTTCCATAATTGAGTGCTCTACCTTTCATATCATTCTCTCTCTCCTAAAGAATTGGTACTATTAAGTAAAGAACACAAATTTGCCCCCAACCTTCAGATTTCCCATTAGGAGTTTGAGAAGCTGGCTGTGGACTGTGATATCGTAAAAAAAAGGAAGAAAATAGAGTTAAACATGCAATCACTTTCTCGCTGAGAAAGTCCACCAATGAGGAATCTTGTTCCAAGAATTCTCACCCAGTTGCCCAAAACAATTTAGCTGTGCTTAAAAAACTCAGAAAGACAATTTCTTTTGAAAAACTTATTGTGCAGAAAGCTGATAAAGGTAAGTGTGTGGCTGTACTGGATAAAGATGATTACAGTAATAAGTGAGTTGAGTTCATCCACAGTGTAAATCTCCAAATACTTAAGAAAGACCCCCACCAACATATACAGAGCAAATATAAAAAAGTTTCTCTATAAATCTGCAATATTTTCTGAACTTGACATCTTCAGCATCTATCCCATGAATCCTGTGGCGCCAAGACTTCATGGTTTACCTAAGATCCACAAGCCAAATTTTCTCATCAGACCAGTTGTTTCTGGTAAAGGCTCTCCTAGTGCAAGTATCCACGATAATGCAGATAGTGGATGCTGATTGGATTCCCCAAGAAATGGTCCATAGGCTTATCAGGAGTTGGAGCCAAAAAACCTCTTGCCAGAGAATTTACAACACCCAATTAACTGAGCACACCCTAGGTGGTCTTCCCTTCGATACCTGGAGAAGTTCAGCACCCTTGCAGCCAGGAACTTTCAGAAAGACCGCCTGAGAGCAGCCTACAGGTCCTCCCCTAAACTCCGCAACCTGCTGCACAATGGGAAGGACTATGTCGACCTTGCAGGGAGGATCAATGTGTATCACCTTATCTTTACAGACTGTTACTCAGTGTATGTCGGGCAGACCTTTGATACCCGAAGGAAAGAACATTTGGGGGCTTTCAGTAGATACAACCCCGCACAGTCACAGATGGCCCATCATCTCCTTGCCAGCAACCACCAGACCTTTGCCGTGGAATTTGTGCATTTTGCAAAAAGCTCTACCTTTTATTCCTTAGAGCAATTAGAAATTCCTAGAAATGTATCGGATCCCAATGTCTAAGTCCTCAATGAATTTATTTATTTATTTTATCCTCTCTGCTGTCATCAACACCCCTCACCACTCCCTCTCGTAACCCAACTTTCCCCCCTCCTACCTTCCTTTCTTTCATATATATTTCACTGTATTCTGGTAGCAGTACCTGAAGATGACTCCATGAGTTGAAACCTTGGTTGATTATTAATACATCCTGTTGTTTGTAAAAGTTTAAACGTTTCTTTGTTCCTGATGATACCAATGTTGACAAGGAGAGGGCAAATTTCAGAGTAGTTTGTGAAGTTAGAGATCTCATCCCATGGTTGATCTGTAAAAACAATCTTCTTCAAAAGGAATCAAGTAGAGACCCAGTAATTTCCTCTTTTCAGTGTTACACCAAAGAATGGTAGCCACGCTTTGACTCAGAAGCATTTCAAAAATGGAAGATTACTTGACAGCCAAAACAAGTGTCTCTTCTATAGCAGCCAAATCATAACTCCAACCAGACTGCAACCTAAAGTTCTAGACCTACTTCGCCTCAGACAGTTCAGAATTCAGCAAATGAAACAGTTCACCAGGGGTGTACTAACCTCAAATGAATAAAGACATCCAACAAATAACAAAATCAGGCGATTCTTGTGAGGAACAGCAAAATAGGCTTTGATACCATCACCTGCCTCCGTGGCTCAAGGAAGGAGGGGCAAAGATGGTGGCAAAATCCCTATCTTTCAAAGAAATTAAAGAAGTTGCCATATTCATGCAATGGTACACTGGTTAAGCACCTAGCTACACTCTTTACTGTGGGCTAAGACGTAACAAGGAGCCAAAGTGGATCCCTGCAGTCATCATGAAGGTGCATGGCACTCAGAGCATCAGCTAAGACCTCACTATGGTGTGGTTCAAGGCGAAGTTAGAGGTGAGAAATGTATTTAATGTAAAACCAGCAGCTAACACTAGTGACATCTATCCTGCCTTTCCATTCCATCTCAATACAAGGAATCTTCCTAGGGAGGATAGATGTAGAAGATGACAGAAGTGGTACTAGTCATTACATGAACAATTCCATGAAGGCAACCCTAAAAGGTCAGAGTAACTCAAAAAGAAAACTGCATGGAGTGATGCTTCAGATAGAACCTTAGCTGGTGCGGAGGTGTTACAGTCATGCCAAGGTCATGCAAGTGACAGCATTCCCCCTTAACAACTGTCTAATGACCTTTTCCCCTTTAGAGGAAGGGACAGGGCAGCTGAGATGAAAATATAGGGAACAGTTCCTCATATTTTTTTATTTCAGCACCCAGCCCAAATTGCAACACCCAACTAATATAAGAATTTCAGAGTAAATCTCAGATACCAAGATGTCAGTTAGTAGACTTCTTTGGTACAGTGGCAGAATAAATTAACGCAAATTTTTGTGAGTGCCAGAATTGGCATTCACAGGAGCTACTAGGAACAGCACTTACTATGACTGACTGGTAACACTGAAAAATTTCCCTCTTTGGAACTCTTCTTTTTAAATCCTTCGCACGATTGCGCAGTGTTCATCTTATCTATTTCAGCATTTCTCTTTCAAAAATAGTTATGAATATAGAACGCAAAGTAAAATACATTTTAATTGCTATCTAACTCTGATATATGCTGAAATTCAAAATAAAAAGTTCAAAAAAAATCTTAATTTAGTCACTATTTTTTTATCATTATAGATGCTGGCTCATAGGCTACAATATATTTATTTTCTTCTGTTGCTTAATAAGGATCTCAAGTTGGTGTTCACATAGAAAGCAGACCAAAAGGAATCATTGGGAATAGTTGTTATTTATACAAGCAAAAGCAAATGCATTAGAAACCTATTGGTGAGATGGGCGCTGCGTTTACTCACAGTGGAGCAAAAATGGAATCGCATGACAACTTCGGAGCACTGTTTGGACATGTTTAAGTGCAATCCGAAAGTTTCTCTACGGCGTTTCATAACTGTCGATGAAACATGGATCCATTACTACATGTCAGAAATGAAAGAACGGTCAAAACAGTGGATTTCACCCAGCAAACCTGCTCCAAAGGCAAAAACGGTTCCATCAGCCAGAAAAGTTCACCGACTATTTGGAGAAGGGAAGGACAATTACGGGGTAGTACTATGCTGATATATTGGACCGATTTGATGCTGAATTGAGGAAAAAAAACTGCCTCATTTGGTGAAGAAAAAAGTGATCTTCCATCATGACAAAACAACAGCTCACTCATCTGCAATCGCTACAGCAAAAATGGTCGAATTACAGTACGAATTGCTACCTCATCCACCCTATTCTCCAGATTTGGCCCCATGAGATTTCTTTTTGTTTGCAAACATGAGAAAATGTCTTGGGGGAAAGCGATTCACGTCAAACAAGGAAGTCATCGCCACAACAGAGGCCTATTTTGCAGTTTGACAAAACATATTTTTAGGATGGCTTGAAAAAGTTAGAATACCACTGGACTAAATGTTTTGAGTTGAAAAGAGACTATATTGAGAAATAAATTTAAAAGAAGTTTAAAAAATGCATTTTCTTGCCTAATACAGGTACTTATCATACAGCCCTTGTACATGTAGAAAGAAAGTGCACATCTACGTCTTATAAACTTTAAATTGGCCTTACAACACAGTCATTGTAATGTTTCTTCCTCTCATGGAACTTTTACTCAACTAATACTCAACCCAAAACCAAAATGCCATGGAACAATCATTTGTAAAGAGAGTAAAACAGATATTACTGCGAAGGTTTCCACGGTGCTGGTTACTTAGGTTCCACAAGTTATTGTGGGCGTCTTCAGGTCAAAGACGCCTGCAGGAGAGCTGGCAAAACTGAGGTCAAGATGGAGATATCGTGGTGAAGCCCGGAAAAACTTGCGGAACCTAAGTGCAAAACAGATTTTTCCAGGTTACTTACCGAATTCCCTGAGTTTTCCAGAAGAACTAAATACCCTGTGAATGACTCAAACATGTTCATAGGATGTTACTGAGGGTGAATTTTAATTTTACCTAACAATGAAACGAAGAGCAATTGTCCTTTAAAAATAATTTTGTAAAGAACATTTATGAGCATCTAGACCACAAGCGAAATGATTATTTTTCTTATAGAAGTTTAGCAGAGAGCTTTAATTTAATGCACATAAGATTAATGCACAACATCTTATCAATATTATAATGACCAATGAAATTTGAAGAAACTATCGTTTCTATGATTGCATCCATATTTTACATGTGCTTCACAGCAGCCAGACTGTAAATTCAAATGACAATTTAAAAGCTTATAAAACTGAAAGAGAAATTAATCTCTTGACCAATTGTTATTATAAAACCTGTAAAATAATTTATTCAGCAGAATTTTTCTCAAAAATATTTCTTGGATAGTCATGAAATTGAATTTGAATTAGATCTTAAGTGATCAATACTATCTGAGAATAAATACATTCTATTAATATAAAGATGAAATTGCTTCATAAAATTGTACAAAAATATACAAGTAACTTTTATTTAACTTGTCACATGAGTAACAATTCATAATCTCAGCTAGTTGATGGCTGCTTTTCCATTTCAGTTTCATATTCAATTTCAACTTTTGGCCGCTTCTTTTTGCCAGATGTTGATGGGCCAAGTTTGTCAGGCATGCTACCTTTAACTCTGGCAATCTTTGAAACCATTTCCTGAAATTAATATGGAAATAATGAATCAATAAAAATTTAAAATTCCCTGACATTAATGCATACAATTCTAAATGTTACTCACAAAAACAATTCAAGTTCACACTTGAAAAACTTTCTTGTCTTTTAGTTTCACCTTTATAGAAGGAATTCCTACAAATATAATATCTCTCAGTGCACTACTTTTACTATCTTAGTACAGAGTAAAGATATCATTTCAGTAGTTTAATTTTAATCTTCAAGATATTGAAGGTCTAAGCTATTGAGCAAGTGAATCTTTTAGTGAAAAATTTATAGTGAGCGATAGATGAAAAATATGATCTTTCTAAATCAAAATAGGTGTCTTAATTTTCCCTAAAAACCACAAACCATGGAGAAAAACATTAACACATCTTCATATTCTCCATGGAAATTTCATCCTTTTTACATTGAAGCAAATCCTGAGCAAAATCAATAATAATATTCAGATACAGTTAAGAATAGGGAAAAATGTTGTATTTATTGATGTACAGAGGTAGAAATAATTAACACCAAGGTTCTTGGCATCTGAATGTGGTGAATGCCTGTACTAACTAAAACCACTATTCCTCCAACAACTTCTCCACACTAAGCAAGTGAAGGCAGTTCAAGCTGGGAATATTCAAACACAATAATAATGGTAACAGATTTTACGTGTCACAAAAATAGACACACATTCAAAAGATTTCAGTGAATTAACTTGATTCTCTCACCCTAACGCCAGTAAAAGTTCCAAAGCAGTAGTAAATCATGCAATGATATTTACCATAGTCATCCTCTGGAAAATCACTAGCAGAGGTCATTACATTTTTTGTCTATCTTAACAAAGTGTGTCACAGTTACATCACACTCTATAATGAATGCGAGGTCATTTATGTTGGTATTTAAATCAAGGTTTTCATTGGTTATTCATGCAAAACAAATCTGGGTCTTTGGAAGATTTTGTGAAATTTATCTTTTTAATATATTTTTTAGTTCACTTCCACAATTTGATTCAACTGAGTAACACAAAAAAGTAATTTCCATGTTGTCCTTGCTCTGAAGATAGAAATAAGCTACTGCCAATGTAATTTTTAAAAGAAAAACTTTTCCAAAGGAGAAAATACCAAATTTCATAATTGTGCATGAATCCATGCAAGCACAATTATGAAATTTGCATGCAAACAATAACCAAGATAGCCCAACACGAAAAGCAATTAAAAATCTTAAAAGATTGTTTTAATCCTTATGATAAATCTGGGATATAAAGATTAGACTGTGGTATGGCAATATGTTGGTCAAACATGGAGGTGTAACTCCAAATGTGCTATTAAACACAAGACTGCCTTTGTAAATAAATCAGGACGTTCACATTTTGCCAATCATTTACTTGACATGAACCACTCTTTCTCTCCCATCATTCTACACCATGGAGTGAAAGGGATGAGGCTCAACTCAGTTGAACTAGATATTCCTATTCTCTTTCAGTTTTCGTTTCATAACAAAAAATTATCACTCAATTATCAATGTGAAAAATTCCTTAAGGGAGTTTTTAAAATTAAAGTCTAAATGCAACTTTGTAACCATTATATCTATTAAAAACCTAAATAAAACATTATGCAATTAATACTCTAAAGAAAACCTGTTGNAAAAAACTGTAATTATTTCTTCCTCTGAGGATGTATAAAGTATGAAAAGATTCCTATAGAGGGGCACATGCACATGAAATCTGTACGTCAAACTTAGGTACTGAGGACCACCAGCGGCACTCGGGAAGTGACTCTTCGAACATCAGTAGCCACCAGTGGGTCATGAGATGTGCATGACCCACCGGTGGTGCACATCATCATGAATATGTTGCCTTGCATCGAATTGAACAGAGAAAAAATTTAGGTTTACAATAAAGGTCTTTGGTTTGTAAAATGTAAATAATAATGAAAATATCAAACCTCAATCGCCTGTAACTAATAAATGTCTGAGGAACACCTTAAAGAACCCAAGCCTAATCAAAATTATCTAGGTAAGGTAATAAGAAAAGACAAAGCAACAGAAATGAAAAGAAAGGTTTGTTCAAATACTAACAATGAACAAAAAAAAATTTTCTTTTATCAGGGTTTAGAAGACTGATGTGATAAGAAACTGATTTCAAGAAGACAGCTATGAGAGTCACATAACCGACAATGGAGAGCATATTATGACTTAATTTCAAAGTTACCTCAATATCAGAAACATCAGATATATCCTCATCTCCATCAAAATCTGAAATGTCATCTTCACTTTCTCCCTCAACATACATATTTTCAGTTTCACGTTCATCGTCTAATTCTCTCTCAACTTCCTTCTCCACCTCTTTCTCCTCCTGTTGCAAAGATAAATGAAATTAACAAGTAAAATTAATTTAAAATGACATCCAGAAAGAAAACAAAAATAACATATAAAATTGAATTTTTACATGTACTCTTTACAATAGATAAAAATTACATAAAACTCAAATGGTTGGTGTTTGCACCCCCTGCTATATGCTGAAAGGCATTTTGCTGGATGTTAACATAGATGTAATAAAATTAGTTATTTTTATTATAACACCTTGAATTACCTCACAACTAATAAAAATTTTACACAAGTTCATAACCTGTACAAGCCTTAATATAGTGAAAAATTTTCACCTCTGGATTAACTTTGAAATTCCAATTAAGAGACTCCATTTTAACAAAACTTTTACTAAACCACAAGATACATACACGCACGACCATGGTTTCGCAGCATGGCATGGAAGGCGGGAGTAAGGTGAGATGGGTGGGAGAATTGTACCCCACCTCACCTTACTCCCACCTTCCTTTCTCCTCCCCCCCCCCCTTTTCCCCCCTCCACTGTTTCCTGATTTGTTCCTCGGACTGCCCCTCCACCCCCTCTGTTTTTGTATATATTGTGTTTTATCCCTTTCAGTCACCTGATGATATAGCCATGCTGCAAAACCATGGTCGTGCGTGTATGTATCTTGTGGTTTAGTAAAAGTTTTGTTAAAATGGAGTCTTTTAACGTTAATCATTACCACAAAGTCACTCCTGATTCTGTGTCGTTTATCCAATTAAGAGATTTTCTGTTTGCCTAATTAAGTCATTATTACTCTAATTAATAATTTGTTTTTATTGCTATGTAGGGCTTTCTCTGAGTGTTCAAAAATTTCTATGCAATCAATTAGATGGATTTGATGCTATTAAGTATGGATTTCCTTTGGGTTTAACGAGGTTCTCTGTTATCACCCAGTTTTCATAGCAATACCTTTACAATAGTACTGACTATATATAATATCAAGAGAATTATGTCCAAACATAGAAGTCGAGACTTACATAGGAGGGATCTTAGTTTAATGAATATACCTCAAGGTTGTTCAATTCTAGAGTGAATTTCTCTTTCAGTTGATGGGAATCATTGACCAGCAACCTAGGTTTTTATACTGTGTAATTCTCTCAATATCTTCTCCATCAAAAGACAATTTTAAAGGAGCGATAAACCTCTGCTTTGCTTACAACCATAAAATTAGTTTTCTCCAATACCCAAACTACAGCCACTCTCCTTCCAGCACTAGAGACCACTGAAATGTTGACTAACAGAGATGAGAGATGATGAGACAGATTAGAAAAACTTTGTGATCCCAGAAACAACATGGTTGCAGGCAATACTCTCATTAAGAAATCACCAGGCTATCCAATTTTTCAAGCACCTATTATCAAATGAAATATTTAAAGCAAAGATTTAGTTCTTTCCCAGCATATTGAGTGCAGAAAGTCTTCTCATGTAATCAGCCAGGAAATTTTCCAGGTCAATTGCCACTGACATTACAGAGAGAGATTAAATATTGTTATTAAAGTAATAGTTGAAAGGCAACCATGGGTGACATATATTTAGATGGCCATTCAGCCTCCTCAGCACCCTAAAGATGGCTGTGAAGTGGGCGGCCAAAACATAGGTGTCAATTGACTAAACTACCTGGTTGATTACCTGATAAAACTTTCAACAATATTTATAGCTTCACTATCTTTCTTCTCTTACAATACTCATTGTGAATTCTATTAAAGTACTACATATGATTTAAAAAATAACTTTAATGTTACAAAATGTTAAAATAACAATTTATAATCACTCTGTAACTATGCTGAAACTATGAGTACCCACAGAAACATTTTCTTCTACGATAAAGATGAAAAATGAATTCCATAAAAGATTCACCTGCAAGAATCAAATTTTCCTAAATTTAATAATTGTTACACAAACAAACTTACCTCAGGTTCAACTTCTTCAACATCACTCTCAATTTCTTCTGCATTCAATGCATTATCAAAGGCAGTTTGAGGGAAATTGTAGATGTCACCATACTATAATAAAAAGAAAGAAATCATTTACTAATTAACCCTAACAGTAAAAACATCTCATTATCGCCTAAGATAATGCAAATTATGAAAGAAATTTCAATGGATAACCTTCATCTCCAATGAATATCCTCAATCTTATAATGGATAAGCAACAAAAACAATCTTCTAAATCTCACATTTGAATCCAATAATTTAAAATATAGCTTTCTATTGCATGCTGTAAAGATTTTTGCCCTACTGGCCACAAGTTCAATGCTAGGATGCATCAAATTTTGCCTGAGGATACATATTTTGTAAGGGATACACGGGGCATCTTTTTAAAAATTTTTCAGGGCACTTACCGTAGAGCAAAATTGCTTAAATTCAGCATATGAATAGTATTTGTGGCTGTATTTCATTTTTAAGCCTATCAACTCTTAAATTGATAGTTGGTTAGATGCTAGGGTGGATTAAATATTTCTCCATAAGGAAACTTGGATAATATTTTGAGGTATTTCCTGATGCGATTTCGGCTTGAAACCTGAGTGACAGGCTATTTTTTATAGCTAGAAGAAACTGACCATCTCTCAAATGAGTATCATGGGTTTGATCCTAGAAAGCCACAAACTTGTTACACATCGCGATTTTCTGAATCGCATGGGTTTTTAATGATTATTTTCTATCATTTTGCACTAAACAAAAAATGTCACGGATCCAGCGATTTTTTCAAGACCCCGAGCATCAGAAAATGGAAATCGTGAGATTTTTTTGCAGTTCCATAATTTGATAAATATCAATAAACAACTATTACTTTTGTCCAAACTATTTGATAGCTAAACACAAATGTTGTTAAATTAATCTGAGGTGTTTTCCATAAGCTGTACAGTAGAGGAAAATCTTCAGCAGTAGTTCCACGGAAAAGGTTAAATAATAAATCCTACGCATAAATCATAAAAGATAAATTTTAAAGTTAAGCATGACTCTGCAGAAGTAGGAGCTTAACCCTTGGTTATCTCTTAGTTAACGCAAAAGTTTATGAAATTACAGATGCATTCCAGGTTCAGAACATCAGCAAATATTATTTACATTCACACCAAAGCTGCGAAAAATTAGACTTACCATTCCATTTTTGAGTCTTTGAAGAAGCTGCTTCTCGATTGCGTTGTCAAGACGTGCAGCAATCAACGCCTTTTCCTCTCTACGCCTCTCTCTCCTTTCTATCTTTCGTTGGAGGGGAATCAACTTCTTCCTGAGCGTAGATAAAAGATTTGAAATACACTATTAATAAACTTATTAATGTGCACAGGCTGTGCTCGTTCCACAAACCACAGGACCAGCTAACATTTCTGCGACTATCACACAATGATTAGGGAATAATTGTACAATATTCATGGCGATGTTGGACAATTGACAAAATAAAACTTATACATACTGCCGCCGAAGGCTCAGTTTTCTCATCCGAATCAGATACTGTGTTATTTTCACAAATCTTTGCTTGCATTTTTGTTTTATGTATCCAGGCCAGTAGAGTAGGTTTTCATTTATCTGCGATATCGCCTTCTCGAAATTCCTGGACAATTTAACCTTTTCCCATTGTTTATTAGGAAATCCTATCCTGTTTTGAAAGATTTCATACCATAAGTATCACGTTTATTTAAACAAATCAAACTTTCACTACATTTACGCTTACCTTTCTGCGGTACGCATAAGTAAATAAATAATACCGTTTTCTTCTCGGACAGTGGCATACTGGCTGTTAGCAAGAGGACAAGACGCTCGATTACATAAGCCGGTTAGATTGTATTCATTCCGACAAAATCGTTGTGTTTTGGTGCTAAAATAAGATTTAAATATTTTAAATATAATTCGCTACATAAGTAAATAAAAGTTCCCCTCCCTTGAAGGCAACACTTACTTGACTTTAAATGAGCAAAAAGAATTATTGATGACACTCCAAACTACCTGCAGGGAGATATAATCCACAAATTCCGTGAAATACGTAAATAAATAAACAACACGTGTTTCTGTTACAGTACTCATACTACTGACAGAACTAAGGCAAGTATTGGAAGCTAATCATAAACTCACATCATCATGTTGCATTTTAAACCACTTTAAATAATAGTTAACCAACAAGTTCAACGATACTATATGAATTAAATCCTAGACTCTAAATACCGGTCACCATCCGAACTGCAGCAAACGACACATGTGAGCCTCCTTGAGGTACGTATTGTACGGATTGAATAGAACAAGATGAGAAACTAAATTCGCACGAGCAGTGAGGCAGATAGGTTAGATGGAAGATTAGGAGACACTGTTGGTGCTGTTGGTTGTGGCGGTTAGCTTTTAGAAAAACCAGAAACTACTATATCAAACCCCATCACCCTTTTATTTCGTTACGCCTGAAGTATATCCATTAAATCATGAAGCACTATTTTCCATTTAAAGACACGTAAATGATATGTTTAAGAACGAATCGAACGAATATATTTTATAATAACAAGCGAGGATGGAAAACAATTCTAGACTACAATGCCATCTGCTAAAGCGCGACGTCAATTAAAGTAGCCGTAACAAGCTACTACTAAAAGGTTAACTGAAATTAAAGCCATAAAAATCTTACAAAAATTAAGTACGGTATTTAATTTACTCACACACGACTAGAACTCAAGGCGATATTTTGTCACCAGGAAGAAAATAATTTCAGGCATATCCTATACTTTAGTCCTCAAATTAAGTGCAAAAGATTGACAGTATTCCTAGAATTACTTTAGAGTAGTTACTCTTTACAGTATAAGAGGTTCCCGCGTACTCAGTGTTCCACCTAGAGGAAATGCATCCAGGGATTCAGATAAGGTGTGGTTTAAGGGGTACAGATCCCTAATGAGAACAGAAACAAAGATGAAAGAAATTATCCGAAAGGCTCAAGAGGTAACTATAACACATATATATGTGTTATAGTTACCTCTTTCACGATAGCACTGTATTAAAGTAATTGATTGACTCAACAAAAAACCTTGTCAAAACTCTGATACTGTTGGCATCTTTGAGTCATATTTCAAAGTAATGAAAGCTAATTTAATGAACATGCAAATCCTCCAAAGATATTAAAAATCTCAAAAGTTTATACAGTGGGAAAATGAGGCCAATAGCAATCAATGACTTTGTTATCCTTATTATTGATTCTGACATCATCAACTCTAACCAATCGTATTTGATAGTTTCTTCCCATCTTGTTTCTCTTCCATCGCACAATTTCAGTGACATCTCCCTCTGATTGCTGTGAGCTTAATGAACCACTTAGAAAATATGGTACTTCACAGTAGTCATGAACTTTTATCAAATGTTTAGAAAGGGTTCAGATATAGTGATGAAATTCTTGGTCTGTGGACCAGCACAATCCATCAAATTGCTGAATTTCTTTCTTTTCTAAGCAACCTTTTTCCATCACTTTCAGTCATGAAATTGAAACTAACAATTACTTAATTTTTTAGATAATACCTTAACCAACTCAAACCCATCCCTGTTTTCCTTTTCCAATTCAAGAAAACCAATGTGCACTAATCATTTAAGCCTGCCACTTCCAAGCACTGCAATCCTCTTTAAAACTGCAGCATTTATATGCTAAGCACACTCATTTCTGTTTACATAAACAATTCGTCAAAGCAAAGGAAAAAGCGTTGACGGAAACTGTTAAAGCAATGTTGATATGATTTTTACATAATTTCTTTGATGATATATTGATCAACCTCCGTTGCCGACCGAATTGCCCTCCATTAGATTATTATTTTGACTCAATTTCGACCACCCTGGTGAAAGCTCCATACTGTCGATCAGCTGTCGATACTGTCAGTGTGGCTCGCATTAGATTTGCCCTCAGGCGGTGCCGACAGCTAACTACAAGGCCATTCTCGGCGTTTTGGCGGTAATCGGAATTCGAAAATTTTCGGCATTTAGTCGTCTATGTAATCTCTCTCTTCAAACCTTGGGCATCACTGCAAAGCATTTCTCTTTTGAAGTGCTACTATGCTTTTTTTATTCAATTTTGTGATTGAGATTATAAAAACAACATTTTCTGGCAGTTACAATGGCTTCCAACTGTAATGAGAAAAGCTGCCTCACTGAAAAATATTAATACGTTCAAAATATCCAATTATATCCTAATGGTAAAAGTTAATATAAGCATTAAATGTTAATTTAAGCATTACGTAAAATACAGGGAAACAACACTTGGTTCCCTGTATTTTACGTAATGTTTACATAAATTTTGGGTCAACAAGCTGTCTGTGCTAGCTGGGTTGATATGTATCACGGCTCATGACATGAACAAATGTAAAATCGTATCGTGGTCCCCTTGACGGCTAAGCCAATTAATTGTTAATAGAGCATCAAAACGTTTTTTCCAATCTTGCTTCCATGTCCATGGCAACCAATCATTGTTTATAGCAACGAGGATAATTCTGTGAAATTGTGTGTGTGTATATATTTATATATATATACATACACACACACATATTGTGAAATTTTGTGCCTGAAGATGAACTAAGGTTCTAAACCTGTCGTCCGTTTTAATAAAGCCTCATTGTGGAACTTTGCACAGTTATTCCTTCTAAACTGCCAGTATGGAGTTCCATGAAGTTAAAGCTTCATCAATTGATTTTATTTAAATACAATTCATTCTATCACACCTATGAATGATTACCCACCTGAATTAATCACTAAATTACTTCAGAAGAAACAAATAAAATTGGCTCTGTAGGAAATTTTGGCCCACCAGCTAATAAATTGAATAATTCCCCTAAACGATTTAATTTCATTGACAACAGCAGCTATAAGATCTCCAAGGCTCTCTCCACAGAGGCCCTGCTCTTTATATAAAGAGCAGGGCTTAGGGAATCTGTGGGGAGAGAACATATGTTACCAATAACTTGCAGTTCCTTCTGTGTAATGGAAAAGACTGTATGGAACCTCAAAAAATTGGGGATTTTTAGGCTAGATTGTAATGATTTTAGCACTGCTGGGAAGAATTATCAAATGAGTAGCAAAGTATAGCAATGCTTTATTAAAAAATCCTGTCCTTCTCATTCTGCAGACCATCTTCATGAAGAAAGCCATTTCTCCTCCTTCTCTCCCTGTATCTTTCATGCTGGAGATGAAGGAAAGAAACTGAATATTTTAGAAGAACTTTATATTCACTTCCATACATTCTGCTTATTTCATTTAGCAAAGCACTTCCTTGATTAACAGAACCAGTCATTGCTCCTATTGACACCTCTTGCACTCTCTTCCCATTTCAAAACACTGTTCTGTCTGTTATTACCTACCATTGCCACTACAGTGTAATCTTTTTGCCTTGCCTCTCTCCCCCTTAACTCCTTCTTTCAGCTCTTGTATTTGGTGATGGCTTTGGCACAACAAGTTAGCTCCTCTCATTTTGTTATTTTAATTTTGCAGTTCCATCTAGTATCACTCACAAACATGCATTTCATTTCATTAATTTTACAAACTGCATTATGGTAGGAATTTCCCTGTAACTGAATGCAAGCATTCAGTTACAGTAAGGAGAAATCAAATCAACTGGTATTGGAAAAGAAAAACTTTTTCTCTTTCAATTTCTTCTTCTCAACTGGTATTGGTTTAATTATTCAGTCTTCAGATGAACTTTAAAACAAAACTGGAGCAAAGGAATTGTTGATATAATGACAGTGTATGGAATGCATAAAATTGATTGCTAAGAACTAACCAAAAGGATAGTATTAACTTGCATTCACAATTGGGAGTCAGTACTCCTGTCTTGGAGGTAGGAGATTTATGTTCTATCAGTGTCATTGGTATACTGACAACGAGGTAAATGGCCAATGTTTCTACTAACTTTGACTCAGGAGCATTAATTTTCCTATAGTTTCTTTACAATGATATATATGACAATACAGTGATATACATGATATATCAATTATATTTATTTCCATCTATTGTAGACCTTATCAATTTTAAGGAGAGCACAGATATAGGCCTTAGTAAAAGTAGATGACTTGCTTCTTCTTTGTGTAAATAATTTGGCAACTGGTAGATGATCAAGATGGAAAAATAGCTGCTTGCAGTCAAGTTTAAGATATTGACGTTGCAATCAGATATGTGAAAGTTAAAACCTGATACTTGAATGGATAAGAAAGGATGGCTTAGTGATAACTTTTAACTGATGATAATTTATTTGTAAACATGTATCAGAACTTGCTTTTGAAATTTGATAGATTGACACATATATATATATATATATGTATATATGTATATACATATATATACATCCATACACATATAGGTGTATGGATGTGACTTAAGTATGGAGAAAAAGATGTAATTGGCACATCAGATTATTTTATCTTTGATTTTTCTTTACATGGACTGAGTTACTGTATAATGTAAAGGAGACACAGGGCTCATGGAAGAAGTCCAACTTACCTGGTTCTAGTGGCCCAATTATGTATGATATTTTTGCTATGGAGAACTTACAAAGTTTGAGAAATTGACCCAAATCTACTCATTTGTATAGATTATTTGGTCTGTATCTCAGTAAGGAAGCCAAAATGACCTTTTTTTAGGTATATTTTTTTACATTCACCAATATAATACTAACAGAAGCTTCAAATATAGTTTCATAAAACTGCACAGATTTTAAGACAAAATATTATCTTCCTTAAAGTGTAAATACATTCAAATATATTAAATAAATATCTTTAGGTAATTACCCACCATCTTAAATTTCATCAAGAGTAACTGGATGTCTCTTTTCCATTGACAGATCCATCTTGCTCTATCCAACAGAAGATTCAACCTTGAGGAATCCCATGACAGCAGGGAAATGTTCAAAAGTATGCATAGTGTATGTAATATTTATCTCAAATCCCTAAGCTATGATTTACATAGACTACATTCAGAGACATTTTGACTCTATTTTACCTAAAATTATATAGGTTTAGTATATCTTCTACCATTAAGAATATACATGTAACAAACAGATATCTATAAATTTCTCTCGGAAATCAACTTATTATATGACCTCCAGAATGAGAATGGAATGGTTGATGACTGACGGATATGTATATGATAAAGAGCACTTTATAATATAAATATGTACTTCACATGTTCCATATTTGCATTCTTTATTTTAATAACCATTAGTAAGGTAATAAACTATTTATTTTCTACATAATCATTCAAAATTTCTAATACATGACTTTTACAATAACAATGAAATTCTATGAATACTAAAAATCAATCACTTTCGATTTATGATAGGAGTATTGTCTTAAATTAAGACATATAACAAAGTTTATAGTAACAGTTGGACTTCAGCAAATGCTTCACTTCAAATAATAGCATTCATAATTGTTATTTGATAATCTAAAATATAGATTTATTTAAGATGTAATTAGAACTTTCGCACAGAAGAAGTTAACCATTTACATTCAAAAAGTACAGTCATATAAAATATTTTTCTTACAACAAATGATTAAAGAAATAAAATATAAATTCGAATGGTGTAAATATAACAAAACACTATCTCATACTCTCCTCTAGCCATGAAATTACTGAGATGAGAGCTTTTAATTTATCTTTGATATGCTGCTTACAGGCTTCATCACATGACTTGGATTTGTCCTGAGAAGTTGATGGAGCTGATTCATCACCTTCACTCATATAATTTTTCTTAATTTTCTGTAAACTATTGATCATTGGGTTTAATTTTGACATGCTTAATTCTCTGTTAGTCCATTTACATGATGGACATTCGGAAGCCACATTCTCAGATGATTGACTTACATCAAATGTTACAGGAGAAATGGGTTTAAATGACAAAGGTGAAATCTTATCAGTCACATGAGATTCTTGCAGCAAGACATTATCGGGTGTTGATATTTGGTGAAATTGATCATTATGATAGACATGAGGAAACTTGTAATCAGTGTTTTCTGATGAATCTGAATCTGCTTCTTTGAATTCCAAATAACTATTCAGTTTTTTTTTATTTTTATTATGGCTATCTTCTCTACCTGACATGACCTCACTTAGTGATACAATGCTATCTTCTCTGAGTGCTGCTTTGCTTTGATTCAAGTTTGAAGTACTGGGATTTATGTTTCCTCCTGCTGATAACTTTCTGTTTTGTTCTTTTTCCATCAACAAGTCTCCAAGAATGTGTTTTTTCCCATTTTCATGATCAGCAGCTTTACCACTAGATACATTCCTCTCTCCAGAATAGGTACTTAAATCAGATTTAATTTCTGTATTTCCTCTCAAAGAATGGAATAGACTTGGCAAACCCTTATTATTATTTATGGGTGAACTCCCTGATTTGCTCCTAAATGATGACTTTTGTTCCTTGTTAGGTAATTGATATTCCTTTTCAGGAACTAATTCTTTCAAATTCTGAGCTGAGTCAATACTTAAATGATGATGAGGGAACATTTGATCCCTGCAATCATATTCTAACTCTACAATGCCACCTGGTTTTGAAATAAGTCCAGGCATTGCCTCTCCATTCTTAGTTTCATCATGATCTGTTTTAGAATTTACCCTTGAGGAAGAGGGATTGTCCATGTATTCAGCAAACTCTTCAAAGTTCACTGGTATGAGATGATCATAACCATCTTCTCTATCCATGTTGTTCAAATTGTCTGTCTCAAGGGTATTGCTGATGGCTCTACTTGTAGAATGTGGTATCTTGTCACTTTTGGAAAGTAATGGTAACTTAGTCTCCCTAATATTGTCAATATGATCCACATCCTCTCCCATTATGTCTTTTTCATTCCTATCATTATTTGCAAATAATTCCTTTCCATCATCAGCTGTAAGTGAATGATTGCTATTGGGATCAAAGGTAGAAAATGAATATTCATGTGATGATGTAGAAGTATTACTTTGCTTATGAGAGTCAAATTTCTCCTTAAAAGGTAAAAGCTGTTCGTGGCTATCTAATGGTGATGTGGTTGATGGTTCATTACAACTGAAACATGTACCAAAAGATGAATGGGACTCTAGTTCAGTCAGTCCTTTAAATTCATCATCATTTTCTGATTCAGAAAAATGTATACTAGTTGGGCTAACTTCAGTTGGACATTCACAAAGGCAATATTTCACAACCTTTCCATCCTTATCCATTTTATCATAAAGATGTATTTTGGCTGGTAACTTATCTTTTTTAGCAGACTTTTCAAGAGAATAAGTAAGATCATTCCCCAAAGGCAAGTTAGGCTCTGATTCATTTTCCTCCAAAATTGCTGAAGGAAAAGGACCTTCTTCATTTTTATTAGGAATAACTGAAAATTTTTTATTTGCAGCTCCAAGGTTAGAATCATCAAACATATGTTCATCTTTAGGGATTTTTTCCCTGTCATATGTAGCCAAAATCTCTTTTGATGAAATTTTTTCACCATCATTAAATGAATTATGCTTATATTGGTTGAAATTTCCATCAGATGAAGTAGCTGGATATCCTGTAAAATAGTCCTTGCTGAGATACTGATCATTTGATGCAGTTCTCTTTTTGTTTACTTCAGTTGTACTTTTGAATTGCTCAGATTTTTTTCTGGACTCATCATATTTAACCCTTTCTAAATCATAATTCATAGTGGCTCCTAAAGTTGGAGGAAGAGGTGTAGTAGAATGTTTGATGGAATTATAGAACCAATTTCTTGTAGAGTCAGCTGTTATTTTAAAACCTTCCTTATCATCAGCATTTTTCAAATTTGATATAAGTTCATGAGCTTTTAAATCATGAGAAGGCAGAAGAGGTAATGTGCTTGGTTGTGAGAAAAGATCTTCATCAAGTGTAACATAATTATTCATATAAGATGTTTTCCCTTCATTATCTGTCTTTTTCTTTGTTGAATATGGGAATGGGAATTTAGTTTTCTGCGATGCTAACCCCAATTGCTTGTCATCAATTGGATTTTCAGAATATTGAGAAGGACTTCCATCTAAGTAAGAATCTGTGGCATCTTCCCATGTACTTGTTGTCATTCTGGATGGGTACATCCTTGATACATGGGGTGTTAATGGATATTTGGTTACTCTTTTATATACTTCTGGTAGCATTTTATCTCTGTTATTTGAGGCAAACTTCTTTTTTGTTGATGATGAATGGAACTTTCCTTTTGGATCCATTGAACTTTTATCATTAAGGCTAGAGGAATTTTTTTCTTCAACGTTTATATTAGTAAATTCCAAGTCATCGTAAAAATCTGTGTCCTCCTCTTCTGCATTTGGTGAAACTATGATTGCTTTAGAAGACTTACTTGAAGACCTACCTTCACTTTTAGGAGAAAGTTGAGCTTCTTCAGCCAAATTAACATACTGTGGATCATCATAGAAGTTATAATCCTCAGAAGAGGAATTAGTCAACAGTTCTGATTGAGAATGATTGTGATTATACAATGCACCCTCTCCTTTGGGGAGAAGTTTGGATTTTTTAGTTGAATAATTTTCTTTTGAACCATCATAGTCTTTGTAATTCTCTTCCAAGGTAGTCTTCGTTATATCAGATGGAGATGTATTAACATAGGATGGATTATCATCATATTCTTTGGTGTATAAAACTGCTGTTGGAGAATTAGAAACATCAGTTGATTCACCATTTGGTACATTTGAATAACCTGCTTCATTTTCTGAATTTGACTGTATGTCTTCATAAAGATAGTAATTTGGATAATGGTCATCCTCTTCTCCATAATATTCATCATAATCATATGCAGAGGGGAAATCATTCATAGCATCAGTTACTTTAATTTTGGAATCATCTTTTATTAACTCATTCAATTTGCCTTTCAATACTTGTCTTTGACTATCTATCAGCTCCTTGAGCCTCATTAATCTTTCTCGTCTCTGGCATTCCAGCAGAGCACACCAAATCAGCATATTTTTATCATATCCATAAGCTGGATTGTATGCCCTTAGCTGACATGATTGACAAGCATTATCAGCTGAAAGAGGAGGCCCAGAGTGAACAGGTGCTTCATTTTCTTTAAAGTTAGACTCCCCATATCCATGGAGAGACCTAATTTGATTATCTTCTTCCTGTGGATTTTTGTAATCACTTAATCCCAAATCTCCTTCTCCAGCTCTCTTGTTTAAGTTATGATTAGGAACTCTAATGTTAATTCTTGATTTATAGTAATAATCTTGATGGATATTGGTATGATCATATAAAGGTTGCTCATTTTGCAGAGTATAAGCAGGTTCCTCTTGCTCAAAATTATTAGGAAGTTCTTCAAAATATATAGGCAAAGAGTACTGTCCTTCTGCAACATCCCATTTATTTTGCCCTGGAGGAGGAAAGATGCTGCTTCTCAAATGGCTGAAGTCCTTGTGAAATGCAGAAGTTGAAGAAATTTGAAAAGTACATAAGAGCAATAATGAAGCTAAAGAAAGGAATTCCATGCTAAAATACTAAGTTCTCTTCAAAAACTTCCTCCTTGTGCATCGAGTTGTTTCTCATCCCTCCTGACCACCAACCCTGTTGATTAAAATATCTCTTTAATACCTTAAGAGTAAGGATATAATTTTAATCACTATGACTTATGATAATAATATTCTGATGATATAATTCCATTAATCTTATAAAACAGTAATCTAACCATATTAATTTGATAAGATTACAATGTAAAATATTTACTTTTGGGTAAAAAGCTAAAGACTTTCATCACCAGCCAGGAAATTTGAAAGTAAAAGATCTCAGTTAAATACCCCAGTAAACATAAATTTGCATTTAACGTCTACTTTTACTTTGCTGTAGACAGGGCTGGGAAGTATTTAAAAAACAAGTCTTTAAAAATACATATTTGGCAATACATTTAAAGAAGTTGAAATTGAATATTTAGAAGAAGTTATTATCATAACATAGCTAATCACCATGAGCCAGAAAAGCTGTTATTACAGACAACTGCTACCTACACTAATGTCTATGAGTTTTCTGTAAATTATATGTTCACACATTTGTTCTTTGTCTAATTAGGCCTAATAAAACAGAAAAGTATTTTGTGTTTCGAATAGATTTGAAATAAAATTTTGTATTTCAAATACCTACTCCTCAGCTTGTATTTTTCCCTGTCCTGGTTGTAGATATGAAGGATAATGAAGCATAATTTGGTTTCCAATTTAGGGTTTAGGGGTTATTTTGAAAAATAAAATGTAAATTACAGGTGAGTAAGATATAGTGGTTATAACCACAATAAGTCAGTGAGTGGTTCTTTAATTTTAAATTGAGATGTTATTCAATCTAAATCTAGTTATTTTGAAGTACCATTTGAGAGCAGTAGAGTAGGGATTTTTGAAGTGAGCTCTCGTCAGCCTAATTATGAAATAAATGCAGACAAATTATTTAAGAAATGTGTGCTGTTGCCAAATTTCAAAAATGAAACATTTATGTTGGCCTTATTGTCAGATGAGGCTCTTCATTAGCGCAATACAGTTCTGACTTGGAAGTAAAACAATTTAAAATATTTAATGTAAAATTTAATTTTGAATGTGATAAAAACTTTAAATATGTAGTTGTAATATTCCCAATAACTAATTGAAAATTTATTGCACATCCAACTTAAAAAGTACAGTATTCAAGCACCCTGTATCAACTATATCTAAGATAATTTCATATTTCTATCGGGAAGTGTAGTAATTAATGTTTACAATTAGAATCTCAGTAATAAAACTTTATATAAATTGCTTAGTAATTTTAATACTAATCTAATAGAATTCTTAAAAGGAATTTTTCTTTTAATTATAAATTTTAATGTCTTCTAAAAGTGATTCTACCAGACCTTAAATCTGACTACTAAGAAAGTCTGGCCAGAAAAAGTCAGGCAAGGCTCTGTCAGTGGACGTGGATGTTGCACTCACAACACAACCAGTTCTTTCCACTCCACGTGACCAGAAGCTTTTGCACCTCTCTCTTTTAAAATAAGAGATTTGGGAGAGGAAATGATTCATTAGCATTTTAAGTAAATGTATGTCTAGATTTGTTGAAGATGCAAGTTTGGATGCCCGAATTGTATAAGGGAAATATATATAGGCAATGGCCAAAGTATCTCATGAAATTTAGGGAATATGTACAATGGTTGAATTTCTCCAAGAAAGAAGTTAACTGTGGCATTAAGGTATTAAATTCTTAGTCAATAAATTATTTAAGTTAATATTAACAAGTTACCGTTTCCATTCAACAAAATCAAAGGCACCTGTTTTTGTTTGAATGCTATATGGGCCAAAAATGCTTCATCAGTTGATGTCAATTTGCACGCAAAGGCTCCCAGAGGGTTCGAACTCAGGAACACTTTCGCATAAGGCGAACGTGCTAACCACTTGGTTATATGGGAGCCCTCATACAAGTCTTATGACCAAGGGTCGCCAAGTATTGGTATTAGAAAACTCAAAAGGTATTTTTGAAATACACCTGTAACTAGTTTTCTCTCAACTGCTTGACCGTGGACAATTGCTGAAAAAACTTTATACTCGTATTAGGATAATTCACAGTTGATACATGGTTCATCATCCTATGATTTTCCTTTTAAAAGTTTACATTGAGGGTATGTATGGATTGAAATTCAAGGTTCTGATATATAAAAAACTTTTAAGTGAATAAATGTTTAAAATGTAAAAATGAAAACATTCCCATTTTTAGACAGAGATAATCGTCAATCGTCATCCTCACCCATGCTTAATATTCAGTTAAAATCTCTTATCTAGAGCTCGGATTTTTTGGTATTCCAGTTCAAGAGTTTTATTTTCCAGAAGATTGTTTTCCTCCCCATCGAATCGAGAAACCTTCTGTTTCCCTCGGAGGTGTTCCATTTAATTCAAAATTAAATGTTATCGTCATAACGACAAATATCAAGCGATACTTGGTGGAACATCTTCATAATGTCATGCTTCTTAATAAAATATTGTCGTTATCAAGATGGACTGTATTACCTTTACATTTCTACCCCTTAGTCGCTTGTGACGTATGGAAGGGGTTGTGTTAACATCTCTTCCTTATCTACGCTGTTAGCTTCTCTAGTGCTTTGAGGAAAGAACGACGAGGAGTCGTTCGTCCGACGAGAATCTTATAACGCTTTGTAGATGCCTCTTCGAGTTCGCTTTAATTGTAGGCTGCTCGTCTACTGGAAGCTATGCCATACTAGAACTATGAGATTTTTCTATTTCGTCTATAAGTTCTGCAGTGATGAATTTTTCAAAAATCTTCCGTCGTTAATCTGATCTCCTCAGCTGGAGCGAATTCCATCCGCGGGATTTTATCATAGCCGTAACGCTACTGTCGAACCTGAAATCTCCACTGACGAAACGGACTGCTGAACTATATCTAAATCTGAGACTAACTATACATCATGTTGATCCCAAATCGCATGGCAGTATTCGAGACGGTTGAATGTGGGATAAGGAAGCTATTTCGTTGACTTTAGATAGGCATCCCCTCAGGGTCTACTTGTCAATCTTTGTATTCTATTCGTCTTTCCGATAGTATATCGAATATGTTCTTTGAACGATAAGCTGCCGCTAAGAGTAAGCCCTATGTATTTATAGTGACGCACAAACTCTAAAGGAAGGTTTTATTTGCAAATTAAGATTTTGAGTTGAGGAACTTATTGGGTCGTCTTAAACCCGGCCCATTGAAAGCATAATTTTTCCCGGCCCATGCAGATGGCTTCTGATGGAGAAAAAATATGATCATAAAAGAGGTGAAATATCTTGAAGAACGCCGTTAACAGACGAAATCTCACCCATCTTTCATCGTTCAAGACACTGCGTAGTGGCCAGGCATATTAATCAAAACAAAACATGCTGTTGTTATGATTGTGATAGATCAAGTGTTCACAGAGTAGCTTCAGATGACACGATTCTAAAATTCACCGCCTCCCTTCATCAAGTTTAACTGGCTTCTCTAAAGTCAATTCACATCATTACAAAATTTTCGACAATTTAGTAAAGTTAACACTTTTCACTTTCCTAGTTTATTTCGAATTTGCCTCAATATGCATAGACATTCGATTTTATTTCCCAATTTTTCACGGAAACTTTTCGGTAGTTCTTTGTATGAATTTTATATTTGGAAGGACTCCACTCCTACTCATAGGAAGGAGTGGATTCAACCAACTCTTATTTGAAGAATTTTCCAAACAAAAAACACAAGTTTCTAGGAATCTATCACTGATCGGTTAATAATTTTAGATCGTTTCATAGTTGGAGAACGTGCATTCTAAAAGTGAAATGAAGAACTTTAACCTTTGTAAATGGAAGAAGGGGAAAGATACATGGATAAAATACCGGGGTGAATAGCTCCAACAAATATTGAAGTTATAGAATCTGATACAATTTATATCATGAGAGGTGATATCATTCCAAGAACGGAAAGTAAGGACGATCCCCAAGGTGCCGTTCGCAACCCTCCGTGTGAACATTTTGCTAATGACAAATCGCAATCGCTTATCAAGGAAATATAAACAGCAGGAAAGGTAGAAAATGTTTTTTATTTATTTTTCAATCCATCACGTTCTTATCCCTTTTTTTGCTATTCCTCTTCAGAAGCATCTTGCAACATACCTCAGCTACATTTACATCGACCAATGGCAAAAGAAGAAAGACGGTATTAATTTCTTTAATTATACCAATATCTTTTTTGTAAAACTATATACACTTTTACAAGAAATCAGCTATCATACACATTTCCACTATCGTAAAGCGAAAACTAACAGATATAATCTAATCCCAAGGAAGAATGGACTTGAAAAAAGTCTGACGGGACCGGGAATCGAACCCGGGTCTCCCAATTGCCGGTCGGGTGCTCTGACCGTTGAGCTATTTTTGGTTCACGGGAAGCCGAAAATAAGTAACAATAACTTAATATTCATTCCAGTTACTTAAATTAGGGGAAATTTTCTGTTCGAATATGGATTTTGTTTTTCATAAATCATTCCCTACTTTTTGAAAAGGAGCAAATACGTGACTCAGCTTGTTTGTCCGAAGAGAGCGCTATACATTTTGCCGATGTCGCTTAAAAGAAAGTACCATTTTGCGCTTTCCTAAGAACTGTGCGCACTCAACTACTTATGGGATATTTCAACTGTTGTTTACTGTATTCTGAGGTATTATATGCACGTGGATTAGTACATCCTCAGAAATGTTACTAAAGTTGAACTAAGAACTAAGAAATGTTGATAAAGTATCCTGTAACGTATACGTCCCGCGACACAAATAAAATCGCTCTTATTCGTCGAATCGGCTTTGTTTCTCCAGTATTTCTATATTTTGCAAATTGCCTGGCTGTAATAAATTACTTCAATGAAAATATTTCAAAGACCGAAAGCATTTTACGCGCTTCACTTTTTAGAGCGCAACACTTTACAGCATAACAAGTAAGCTGCAACAATTAAAGTATGATCCGTAAACAAAAGGTTTTTGTGATTCAAAAATTAGGTAATAAGAAAGGAAAATAAAAGAGAAAAGGAGATGAGCTATGAAAACCAAGAGATACCATTCTATTCATTCGTGGAGGAGTGAATTGTCAAGATTACCAAAACTAAGATCGCTCATATCACTCCAAACTTAAAGAAAATCTTTAGAAAAACTTTAAAAAGAATTATAATCTAAATAAACTCTAATCTGTACCATAAATCGCAAGGAAACCCTTCCTTCTCTCATCAAATGCAAATGCAACAGCGTTACCTTTTGCTACACTAACAGTTTAATTTTAATTATATTCGAATTAAATGAAATAAACTAGAGACGGTTTCTGAGAAAATTATGCAGTAGGTACTAATTACTGAAGTTACTAATAAATTCTCTCAAGAGTTATTTTTATTCAAAGTTTCCCAAAACGTCATTTTGGAATCTTGTAAACAGGAACATAAAGTAAATGTATCGGCTCTACGCTAAGATCCCCAAAACTTGATGTAAGAGTAATACTTAGGACTAAAGTCAAACAACCTTTGGTAATCATACCTTGTCTAACCAAGCATTTCCAAGCAATCTTACGATTTCCAATCTTTTTAAACTATTAAGGAATATCTCACAATTGAACGATAAGCGCTTAAATACTTCGCAAGTAATACTATATGCGTCTCAGACAAAAGTGAACTTATCATGATTTTCGCTCATTTGGAAATACCGGAAATTCTTTGCAGAAATTTTACTATAAGTAGAAGTTCTCTAACGTATTTAACAGAATATCTTACCATGTTTCCTTCAATTAGGTTAAATCTCACCTTTAAAACAATGATTAGAGTATCCTTTCCTTCGATTGAGTCCACTTTTGTAGGTTCCCACAAGGAGTAATCGCACTATTGTACAATCAATAATGCCTAAGTTTAAAGAAATATCGGAATTGAAATTCTCGTGTCTTTATTCAAATTCCTCTTTATCACACAAAATTTCACTTCACACATCAAACCAACAACTTCGCCATTGTAGAAGTAATTGATCTCTTTGTCTGAACCTTTTCGCTACCATTTCCACTGTCGGTGCAAGTATTACTTGCCACTCATTAAGCAACTTCATTTTCCTAATCAACTCTCTCGATTTCTCGCTACGATGTCACAGCGAGCTGGAAAAGTGAGAGCGTCAGCATTAGCCTCCTTTTGAATTCCTTTCTCACTTAAATGGGCGTAATGAAACATCGTAACTTAATCTAGTTTCCTTTCTCTTTGGCAGGATCTTCCTTGTTACCGAGGCCGAGTCAACCCCATAAGCTGTTAAGGCAAAGAAAGTTGAAGTTATTGCTGAATGTGTATTCGCTCGTTACATCCAATCGTTCGCAATTCGTAGGATTACTTGATTTTCGATGGAGCATTATGGTAGAACTCAAAAATAATCAATTCACGTTCAGCTTAATAGTCTACTTTAGGGATATCTGAATCAGAGAATCAATTACATATCAAATTATATTTAAAGCAGTGGACTGGAGTTGTAATCAGAGTCAGTTTATGGAGATTATAGATAATTCATAGCAACAATTTCATCCAAGAAACTCTAATAAAGATGAACATATTACAAGAGACATTTAAAAAGAATATCCTGCTAAATAGACAAAGAATATTTGTATTCTTCCACAAAAAATATTCGATTTTCGTAAAAATAATAAAATAAGAGCTTTGACACTTTATTTTTATAATATTTATAAGACCAAAAGTACGAAGACTTTCTGTGTTCATCAGTGTGTATTAAAAATAGATTTCCAATATCCTATATCAGATGAGAATATATTTTTACAAATAATTCTAATAATCGAAATTTGAATTTGTATACAAATATTTAAGAACATAGACGGGGAAGAAGAAAGTAGGAATAACGCCGCATGTTAGTGCCGCTAACCGTGGCTTTAATTAAGATGAAGAGTTTACACTTTTAAAACTTTCGATCTCATGAGATATGAATAGATTTAAATAAAAATAATAAAAACCAAGCAATGCATTCGAGATCATTGATTCGCAACCAACGAAATACAGATATATAACGGTAAATCTCGTTTGGTTGTAAAAAGAAGACAATAAGAAGAGGAGGAGACAAAGGGTGCTTCAATGAGGCATCGATCGAAACCAAATTTGAAATCAAAGCATGAGTAATTGCGGGGTAATGCCATGAAACAAATTAATTTACGCTCGGCATAGAATTTTTAAATACTACTTTAAAACTTAATAAATACCATGAAAGTTAATTTTTATCGGTTAATTAGTCATACATTAAAAACATATGCCTCGTATTTTTAAGTAGCGCAAATTAAACAATGCAACTTTTCTAAGTTTTCACTTATACGGTAAAGTCATTTCATAGATTCGATTTGGAAATTTATTAGTCAAATTAAAAAAATATTTGATTCCGACGAATTCCTAACGGATAGCGGGTATTTGCAGCTGTTTTTGAGCGATCCATTTTAAATGGTCCCTAGTGGAACTTCTACTAACTCGATATCTTTTTCATTAATATACGAGTACGAGTTAATTTAATCAAGATATTTAAAGTTTTTATAAAAATTTATTTAGCACTATAAAGCGTAATATTCACATGTTGGTTTGAGTATAAAAATGTACAGATTAAATACAGTATGAGAACAATATTATCAAAATGTCTAACTCTATAATTTTCATACCGTTTGATAAAATTCTCGAATCCATAGCTTAGCTCCATATTTACCTGATTGGAGATGACATCACGCTGTGTAACGAATCCATAAATGTAAATAGCTGTTGTAGAATGTGCGAGAAAAAACTGTCATCACTTTTGTAGACCGACGTTTCCTTTTGCACGATGAAGGAGTTCTTAGCATTTTTATTCGGTAGACCAGCTTTGATCACTTCAATCTTCTTTTTCGTTTCTTTTTCCTTCAACACCAATTGATCCATTAGCTGTTTCATCTTATCTTTCTCTGGAATAGCTTTTATTATGTCAACAGTATTTCGTTTATCTGAGATATTCCTGATGTCAACTTTAGGGTCTGACGTACGTCCATCAACTCCGAATACATCCTGCAAGTGCAGTTCCAGAGCATTTCCATTCTTCGGCTCGAGCTTATTTTCGTCCAGTACGTAAAACAACATTTTGGCTTTATCAGACATGGTTTTCTTGTGTTTTGCTATCTTATTCGTCAGTAAGCTACCATCATCGAGTATTCTGTTGAGGTCGTAGTTGACTGAACGAGTATCCCTTGATTTTTTCTCCATAGCCTTCCGTCTTTCTTCCTTAGCTTTCTGAATTCTTTCCCTTAAACTCTTTCTCACATCATCCAATCGCGAGTTTTTTGTAGGAAAACTTCTTGTTTTAACAAGCTCATCTTGTTTCTCTTCATCCAGTTCCTTTTCCCATTTCCCAGTTGAATTATGTACCCTTCCGTCTTTCCCCGACAGATAGCGCGATTTGTTTGCATCGATTGACTCTAAATCTATTTTAGACAAGGGCACGGATTCCAGCATGTTGTTAATCACATCGTAAAGTCCGGGTTTGTAAGTTTTATCAGTATCTATAGAGTAATCATTAGATTTCCTAGGTTCATTCCGAAGCGCATACCGCCACTTTTCAGGGCAATAAGTGGACAGCTTTTCAGAGACGTACCTATCTTCTGCTATATTTCCAAACTCTTTGTCGACCGGCCAAATCTCATCTGAAGAAGGATTTCTAGTTCCAATTTCGTGCCTCCAGTCAGGAGTGACTGTAGCAGGCTTTCCTTTGCGTCTATTCCTTATTTCCCTTGTTTTCCTAATCACGCGATGATGATCAGCTCCTACAGAATCGTCGTACATGAGTGACTGTCTCCTTTCCCTTACTTTGTCTGGTTCGGTGCTTTCTTTTTCACCACCCTTTGGTCGAACTTGATCGATTGCCCGAACGGCTCGTCTTCCAGATTTGAGTCCTTGTAAAGTTCGCTCCACTCCTTCCTTGAATACTCCGATAGCTTGCTCTTTTCCGGGATTGACCCTTCTCTGCCGTCTCTGTTCTAACATTTCCCTATATTCTCTCAATGCTTTCCGTCTTTCTTCGATTGTCCTTCTTCTAATAGCCTCCATGCTTATCCTCTTCTGTTCTGCTCTACTGGCATCCGATTTCCAGGAAGGAATACTCGATGCAGGAGACTTAGTGGTGGAGGTGCTATGCATCATCTCTGCATAACCCTGTTTGCCATCAGGATCAGGATGAACATTTGGTTCCGGAGGTTTTCTTGGGTGATCGGGAGATGTATCTGTAGGATTTCCTTCCTCAATGTGGGGAGATGATAACTGTCTCGAAATTACGTCTTTGTTTGCTAATTTTCTACCTGTTACTTTACGTACTCTATCGTTCCATTTTTTGTCAATAGGAACCGGTTTTGACCCTATTTTGACCTCCCTCTGTGAACGATTTACATTATCTGTCTCTTCACGTGTTATTGCCTCATCATTTCCATCACTATTCAATGTACTGCTTTTCAGAGAATAAAGTTCTTCGTCCAACTTAGGCATCTCACCCTGACTTTCAAAACTTCCGGAGATGTCGTTAGAGAATACATCATTCATCCAATCAGTTTCTCGTTCGAGACACCCATTCGATGGATGATTTACGGAGATATAATTCTGAATTTCTTCGTTTGATCCGGAAGCATCTTTGATTACCTGCGAAGATTTTCTATTGCCAACGTCGTCTTCGAAATCTTTCACCTTGATGACTCTTTCGAACCGTAATATTTTTTTCTCTGCGTCAGGATCGTCTGTAGCCAGTGCGGACCTGCGAGTATCCCTTCTGGATCCATATTTTTCTGTATCAGCAGAAGCCTCATTCGTATTCAAAGCACCGTTCCCAATTTTTGCTATAAGATTTTCTCCTGTCTCTCTTTTGTATCTGCGAAAGTACTGCTTTTCTTCTGCCATCGACGCTTTCATAATTCGGCCATTATCTTTCTTGGAGGACGGGTGCAAATTCTGATGCTCGTCTTCCACATATTCATCATGTTCATTACTGAGATAGGAATCGTCGTCAGAATCCATTTCTTCGGGCTCTAGCAAATCATTGCTCACGATTTTTAAACCGTTAACTTTCGTCTTGTCCTTCGATGATTTCGGATCCTGACCAACTAATTCAACCTCGTCAATATCTTCATAGTGATCACTCTGCTCATAATCGTCATCCTCGTTTGATTCACCATTTTCTGCTTCTTTTAGATCTATTTTGGATTCATCTTCGTCGTCTTCCCACACTCGAACGTCTGCCTCAAATAATTCCCGTTTCGGTTCATTGATAACGGCAATTGGTTTTGGCTTCCTTCCTAACCCCATTATGTGTGTGGAAGGCCCATTGTAAATACCTCGAGGGGGGACTTTGTCACTCAATTTTTTCCCCAAGTTCCAAATTCCTTTCAAAACCGCCGGTTTAATTTTCCTTTCACCCACGTCATCGCTGTAATCATCGTCAAATGTACCACTTTCCTTCGAGGACAGAGCTATTACTTCGCTCAGGGTCAACATTCCTTTTTCGTATCCGTCCTCCACTACTTCGGGTTCATCTTTTTCGTCATCGATGTCAAAAGACACAGTCTTGGGCACCTGATCCCTACCGTAGTGTCTGCTTTTTCTTTTCTTCCTGAGACTGAAGCCAGGATCCGTCGATTCCAACTCTATCTCCCTCTTTTCCTTATCGAGGGTTTTTATGGAAGTTTTCTTACGCATGTTAGCGAAGGGACGTATCTTCCTAGCTTGAACTCTGCGCTTTGAAATTTCTGCCAGAGATGCCCTCTGGATTTGCCTCTTTTTCCTTGATTTGATTCCGTCATCTGTTTGCTTTTTGGGATCTTCAGGGTCTTTCTCCTCTGTACTAGAAGGCCGATGAGAAAAAGACAGGAACTGCTGGATCTTTTTCTCTGTGTCCTCCTCTTCTTCCATACAAGGTGTCTCTCCAATAACGTCGCGGGGAATGACCCAAAATACGATGCTCATAGGAGGCATGAATAACTCAAGTTGATTGTTTGCCTCAGCATATCTCTCAGAGCGATGTCTTTTCCGTATAAGTTTGGACAACTTTGCCTTCCCAAACTGTCTTCCAGATTTGCGAGAAATCCTTGTGATTGCAGATCTAGTCTTCCTCAGCTTCCAAGGTGTCCTCAGATTAGGATATATATGCGGAATGACTCCATTAACACCCATCTCCAAAACAACCCCATTCAGCTTTGCTTTCCTAAAGTGAGAAAATAGGAAATGGAGAAAATTTAGCGTGTGCAAAAACAATTACTAGTTTTATTAAAAGTAGTTTTCCTTTACCCCCGTAAGAAACCCCTTATATTTCCCTTAATTGTTAGCAGATTTTAGTTGTAAAACATTACCAGGGAAAATCTGCGTCTAAGTAATATCATGGCCATAACTCTTCACAATGTGAGTCTCAGATTATGTTCCAAAATAGTTATTAAATAAGTTTCTGATGAATAACAATACTAAGTAAACAATCCTTCCTGAAAAAGTTCATAGAGATGAGATTCTCATAGAAAATCTCATAGAGATGAGATTATTTCATATAATAAAATATAAATCTTCATCTTGAGGTTAGGGAGAGACACAATTCTTCAAATCACAGAATGAGATTCATACCAGATATTAATTTTAAAAACAAACAAAGGTGAAAGCTTTCACTGAGAATAGCTCTTTTTTCAGAGAAATATGAAGAAAATAGGGTTGATTCCAAGACTGGAAGTTTATCATAATATTATCATTGAATATCTATTTATAAATAAATAATAGTTTGAAATGAAATTTCTATCACTATATTTCTACCATATAGAAAAATATTTAACTACCCTGTGTATTTTCCATTATTTTCTTCAGGAGCTAATACATATTCATAGACTTCATTGTTCATCGATTCATCATTTCTTTTGAGTTTGCCGACTTGAAGAAGTACATTCTTTGGCTTGTTACTTGGATTTGCTGCATATACTGTGACTGATCCTCTCGGAAAACTTTCTATGTATGGTTTCCTATACTTCTCTGAATATGGAGTGCAATGTGCAAAGAAAAAATTTTTCTCTGTGTTATTTATGCCCATCACATTGGTTTGTGCAACAACAGATCCAGCCAAATTCTTATGCAACAGTGAAACCCAATATTTCTAAGGAAAGAAACATCACTGATTAGATTTAGAAAAAAAAATGATTTTTCAATTTCATGCCAATATATCAATTATATTATGTGGTAAAAACTTAGTAAATAAACAGAGTATAGAATTAAAATCAATGAAACATAAAATTTAATACTAAAAACATTTCAGATTTACTTAAATATCAGAGCTGAATTGAAATATCTTTAAGAATTAGATTTTCTATTTCATAAACTGTCAATCTATTCCCCTAAGTTTGTGTTAATGCAGGCCAATTTACTCACAGGGTCAGGACTGTCTTCCCCCACTTTTTTTAGGGAATGAAATATGGCTGAGTCTCCTTTCTTAGACACTGTGCCTAAGTGCTGTAGCCAATTCAGAGCCACATCAAAGGCCTCATTGGTTGCTGCTGGCAGTGTTGAGAATTCATCTTTATATGTCTCTCCTACAATTAATAATCACTAATTTATAATATGGATTTTCAAGAATTTTTCATAGTAAATTTTAATGGCACAAAATAGATTATTCTTTGAGAGTACATCCAAAATTATAAGAAATTGGTAGTAGTAGTAGTATTGTTAAAAGTGCTTCGACAGCTTAGGTCATTTCGCACGTAGGCCCCCACCGGGAATCGAACCCGGGACCGCTTTCACCAAAGTCAAACGCGTTGCCCACTTGGCTATCCGGGAGCCCCAAGAGATTGGTCCAGTGTAATCAAATGGAAATACCAAATATCAGTAACACAAGAAATTTTTACAAGAAAAAAAGTACCATACGTGTATTTTTATCATCAAATGAAATAAAGTAGATGATGATAAATAAGATGCATACACTGATTTACACGATAAGTTAATAATAATGACTAGTTTAAATATGACTCAGAAAATTAGATTCTTTTCATGTCAGTCAATAAGAAATATTAGTAAGCTCCACTTTGCAAAATTATAAAAAATAACAAAGAAGACACATTTTTCCATTTTTGCTGGCCATCAAACAATCCTCAGTAGTTGCTATTTTGGAAATAATTTTTAATTTATCATAACCTGAATGAAAAAGGAAGAAGACTGTGGCATGTTTCTTACCTATCCATAGTGGTTTATCTAGTGCTGATTGACCAAATATTTGTTGAGCATTATTCATTTCATGAAAGAAAATTGTGGAGTTGTATCCAGTAGAGTTTTGTCCCTTTTCATCCTTAAATGTAGACCTGCCAAAAATGGGAATTTTTTAAAACTCTGCCTCTTCAATCAATTGTATACAAATACATGAAAAGATTTAGAACTCCAAACTGGAAAACAAAATATGTCATTTTGAATGGATTTATTGCAAATTAGAATAATTAATAAAATTGAATTTCAACATGTACTGTGTATAATATATAAATGCCTACTTTTGAATGACTCATCAAATGTATGTAACTATGTATGTAAGTATGTAACTCATCAAATGTATGAAGTTAGCCACTTTGTGAATCAAAAAACAAAATCAAAATGGTTGATAAATTTAATTTAGTTCCTTCGGCTTGAATTTAACGTACAAATATCAATAGTATAGTTCACACATCAACATACTGTGAGGAAATAGCATAATATTTTTAAACCTCATAGAGATTTGAAAATCAAAAATGGATATGAACACAGCAACCCCAATAGGGAAAACCAAGCATGGAACTTAGTGGAAATTAAATAAAGCTATGACTCACGTATGCCAGATAACTGCATCAAGGTTTTTAGAGCATTCATCTAAGTAAGCTTGAGCATAAGCTGAATGTAAAAGATCTGATAGAGCATCAGAATTCTCTGATGATAATTCAACATTAGTACCAGCATTTCCTGGTATTAGGATCCCAGAGGGTAAAATTAATGACTTCTTTGAAGCAGGATATTTATCAAGTAATCTGCGCAAGTGATTAACATCAGATCCATAAGCTGCTCCACTTTTTTCTGCTTCTTCCTGAAGTTTTTCCCTCTCTTCACTACAATTCTTGTCCTTTTTACATTTATAATCATAACGAATTTCTGTTGAATATGATACATAGTTCAGATAAACATCACATTCAATTCATACCTATTTCATCAGAGAGTAGCTTTAAAATATCATAATTTAAATAATATTATTATAATATAAATTTTTTACACATTTATAATGTATCTTCTATAATATAATGATAATTGCAGAATAATGAATGTTCTAATTCACTATATTGGTACTTAAAGATTTAATCAAAATATATCGTACCATAGCCAAGTTGATAGTTTAAACTGATATTCATCATGTTTGCAAAATGCAAAAGCTTGTTTACTTCATTTTCATCCCAGGCAAGACAGTCATCAGCTTCTTTGGTATCTGATTGAAGTCTCTTGTTATGTAAATTGTAATCATATCCAAGAGTTAGGACAATTTTAAGCCCAGCCTCCTCTGCAAAGGAGCTGAGAAGTAACAACTGCTCACCTGCCAAACACAAATCAAATATATATTCAGAACAGAAACACCATCTGAAGTTAAAAAAATCTTCTGAAAAGCATTGGAGAGAGGCTAAATCGTCTCAAACTCCATTCCTTGCATTTTTTAAATTTCGTTTTTATATGCCTTCTACACATTCTACATTTTGTCTGACATTTTGAAAATGAAATTTACAATAAAGAGAATAATTTTTTAATCTTTATAATCAGGAGCAAATTGTCAAACAAGAATTTAAAAACATTTCAATGACATTAGTCTGTAAAAATAACTTCACTCTGAAAATGGTAATGATACCCCTTTAAAATAAGGACTACCAAAAAGGAAGCCAGGAATTAATTTATTAACAAATGTTCCGACTTTGATTCAACTTCATTAATTGGCTGAAAATCAGTAGCCAAACAAAATACAGCCAGAAATAGAATGCAAGTTTTGAAAATGTTTAATCATAACAAATAATTAATAAGAAGAATTGAGCATATGATGGAAGATAGAAAATTAAAGTAGAACATTTCTTTGATTTTGGCATTCTTAAAATATTCATTTTAGAACTGCAGCAGTTCATTGCATAAAAAAATTTACTTCCTCCCTGCCCGATTGAAAGTGAAACACCATATTTTTTCTTCTAATTATCTATTGATTGTACAAAAATATTTGTAATTGATTTTTTATTATTTTAAGATTCCTTTTTGGACTTATAATGTACAGTTAGCGTGAAGTTAAATTAATCTTTGATTTAGGGCCTGATATCATAATGATTTGTTAGAGTTAAACTATAGGTTATAATTAATCTCCTATATAGTTATATGATGGATTAGCATAGACAGTAACTATAATCTTCATTTCAACTCTGAAGATCACTTAAATTCCTTTCTGTAATATGTAATTTCTGACTAAGTCTTATCACCTTATATTCACTCATGAGTGTAATAATGACTAAATCTAATAGATCAAAAGTTAATGATACACAGAAAATGGCTTAGAACTTCAAATGTAACATTTGACCATAACATTCAAAGGATACACTGAATTTTAACAAACTGTAACTCCACTAAATTATTTTTCTGTGATAAAGTATATTTTACTTACCAGTTATCACCATTCTACGAGGGCGTTGGTAACAACAAGCTGTTTTATTATTTTCCTCTTTGGGTGCACTGAATTCAGAAAATGCTGATGGTTCAAAGTGGAAACAACTTCTGTCTGAGGAGGGACCACCCATTAGGAGAAACGCTGGGGATAATTCTGCAGCCATACTCATGGCATTGATTGCATCAAAGCTGAAATATAGAAAGAAATCCATTGCAACAATTCTGTAGTAATCCAATCTGTTCCCTACCAAAGGGAAAGATAAGGAAATATTAAAGTAGAAATAAAGGAGCCTACTGTAATAGTAGACTACAGTAAAAATGTGGGAGTGAACAGCAGATATCTGGTTATTCACTAGAAAACCAATCAATTGCAGTGAAAGCTTTTCTTCTGACTTCTGGATATATCTGTTTAGAACAGCTTCATATTTCCCATGAACATTTATCTGCTATTAAAAGATATTTCAGATTCATAGTTGAAAAAAAGTGATTGACTTTAATATACCTCATTGATTACCTACCTTGGTAGGTAGGAAGTGTCTTCTCAGAAAAAGTGGTAGAGCATTAGAATGCATTAAAGAAGCAAAATATTTCTATTAACCTTGTAAATAATTCAGTGACAATAAGTAATACTGGCTTTATAACATATGAAATAAATACCTGCACCAATTAATTTTCTCTGAAAATTGAATCTCCTCATCCATAATACAAGGACAGAAAATATTTTTACTGATTTTCCTCAGTAAAAGACAGCTAGGCATTTCTAATAGTTGATATATATATAAAATGAAATATGATACAGGTGACAATTGTTAATTAAATCCTAAATAATATCATCTTACTTACCTATTCTTTTATTCACGAGAAAACTTTTTATATATCTTTAGTATGTTAAGGTATAAAGAATGAAGAAAAAATAGTTTGATAATGGTAAATAGAGAAGACTAGATGTAGATCACAGATTTATTTATGGGGAAGCCGTGTCCTCATTCAAATTTCCCTGTCTCCTCTCAGTTACCTATCTGTATTGAATCATTATACTATGCCTCAATCTTCATTTTGGTATATATTTAATTTGCTTGTTCTATTCTATGAAAATTCTCCTTCCCTTACTTGCAGATATGTCCACTTTGTTTGCTATTAATAGAGAAGTGTTTGATTTTGACACATGAAACAAATGCCCTGCAAACCCCTCCCCCAATTCTCAAGTAAACAAGCTAGTTAGATAAATGGTGTATGCAAACAAAAAGTCTCCCTTACGTTCAGAAATACGAAATTCCTGGAAGATTCTTAAGAAAGTTGAAAAAATGGCTATTATCAAAAAGGGAGCTGCATTGTTTTGAAAAGAAATGATACTAGCATCAGAAATAGGATGATAGGAGAAAGGAATTAAATTGTAAGAACGGAATGACTGTAAGGTGCAAAAGATTATGATATCCTTTCAAGTGAATCTAAGTTGGGAGATGCAGTATGTTTCAGTTATTTCATGTTATTTAATAATTTGTCCACTAAGTTAGAAGCTTTGATATTCATTGAGGCCAGAGAGAACAAAGAAATTGAAACTGAATTGAAGCAAAAATGCCCTATGATAATCTTCTATTTTTAAGTGTTAGATTTTACCACCAAGGAGTTCATATTTAATTTAAATTGCTATGTAAAAAAATATTGATATTTAAAAAATGGAAATAATTAAAAGGTTTACTCACCCTTCNCAATATAAGCCACATTTCTGGACCGTTTAGATAAAGAAAACTCATTTAAAAAATGGAAATAATATTCACTCCAGATTTCAATTAGAAATTATTTATGGGAATTGTAGCACCAATATAAGCCACATTTCTGGACCGTTTAGATAAAGAAAACTTATTTAAAAAATGGAAATAATTAAAAGGTTTACTCACCCTTCTTTGAAGCCTTTTGTGTTGTTGTCAACGACCAAATCTGGATCAATACTCAAATAGAGACAATGAGGAGGCTGCTTTCTTGACTCATCCCAATTTAAAGAGACTTTCACATCAGTAGTCTCAATGAATTGAAAACGTATTATAAAAAATACTGGTAAAACATAGAATATCCTGTTATCAGATGCCATTCCTCTGATAGAAGTATAAGTGTGAATTATAAAGATTTCTCAAAACCTGAAAACAGAAAAAGAACATTGCATTACTTGTTTTAATTCTAAGGTGGCTATTACAGAGTTCTCCAATACTCTATATAGCCTTTTATAGATCTCACAGGATAAAAAGGGCAGATTATTTTCCTATTAATCTAAAAACCTATGCTAAAAGATTAAACTTATCACACCAGGGTTACTTAATTAAGACCATGATGATCACAATTACAACATGGCATAGTTTAATTTGTCACTGAATTAGGGAAATGATGCTTTATTGATTTGGTATATGTGAGATGAAATGAATATGCAATGATATATCATAATAAAAAATAGCATTTTCAAAGATAATGTTAATTCTTCCTTACTTTCTAAATTGGGCCATCTTATAGCAAAAATAGTTTTATGTGTAATATTCTTAATAATGAAGAGTGAGCAACACTTACCGACACCTTTATCTTGTAAAATGAATAGCTGCTAAGTTAATAAAAATCAATTACATGATGCACTTGCTTCCTCAATGACTGTGAAGTGAGTTGTGAGAGAGCAATAGCAAAAGAGTTGCAAAAGTGCAATGAGGGGGAGAAAGGAATCTATGGAAGTCAAAAGCAATTTAAAGGAATTCAGGAGAGAATGTTATGTTAAGATGAGGAAATGTCTGTTAAGTATGTCACATTAGCATTCAAAACATTGTTTCATTTCATAATAAAGCCAAATGAGAGATAAAGCTAAAATGAGACATATTATTGTTTATATTTTGACGGAATCAAAGAATTAAGTGAAGGGTCCCTGGAAGGATAAGCATAGCTTTAAGTCAATCTTATGTAATTTTATTCAGACGTTTTTCCTCCACAGAACAATTATATGACAATGTAAGGTAGCAAAGATCTGGCCAACACATAATATTTTGTAATATGAGAGCCATATTTTATTTGGTAAAAAATGCTTAGAAAAAAAATTTTCATGCAGTAATTTCAAATTCCCATTAAAACTTGTAGACAAATACTTCTTGAAAGGACAATCGAAATAACAAAAAAATGTGTGGTGCAATGAGAGATACTGGTATACCAGTGTGCTGTAGCAGTCCTGCTGGAGAGCCAAACGTATAAACAAATGTTTTTTGGATATTTGGTCATTAGGATTTGTTTATATCATTTATACCTCTGAAATTAGATTCCATTTTATGTTTTATCCTAAAAGCAACACGCAATGTATTTCTAGTGAATAAAAGAATAAAAATTAATAATGAAGAGAAAGAATTAGATTAAAGGAAACTCAGAGTTGAACAAGTAATAATCGCACATTGTGAATATAAAACTCATATGCTTTAGTTCACTATAAACTAAGAAATGTAATCCTTCAGATGCATCTATAAAACTTATAATACTTGAAAAAGGCATGTCTTTATATGTAATTTATAACTGTGCTTTTTACGATCTATGAAGAGGATTTTCGACCGTATAATCAAAAGATTTCGGAAGAGTCAGTTTTCCATCTTTAAACTTATATATCTTGATACAACCATGTATTTTTTCTCATAAAATTCTTATCGCTTGGTTTTGTTTGTTTGGCTAAGTTTGACTTTGGCTTATTCAAATGTTTCACTTCCTTAGTTAACGAAAAGCAGTGAACTTTCTTATAACACCTCAGAAGCAGAATCCATTTGCTCCAATGAGATAATCTAAGATTGCAATTAAATCCGCAAATCATGTCCAGTACGCAAATAAAAATTGAAATAAGAATAGGCTCAAAAATTTGGGGGAGTTGTTTAGATATGAATTACATATAAATTAAAAATATGCTAATAACAATTATGAAAACAATAATTTTAACGTCGAAAAAAATTGTGTTATAAAAATAATAACATACCCTTTGCGTAGTTTTATTGCAATTGTTTTCTACATTAACATTTTGAAATGAATCAGCAGTCTTTACTCTCTTTACGTTCTGCATTCCAGAATGACCAGAGTTGCATACTCGGAAGTTTGCTGTGCCATGCATTTCTTGATTGCTTGCGTGAAAAAATTAGCTAATGCCAGTGAACTGAAAGCGGTATCAGCAGAAAAATAGGGGCTAAAATGCTTTTCACTTCAGAGTTTTAGTGTTTCGCGACGGATTCAATATAAATTGAAGTAAGTCATAAATGTATCCTCTAAATTAAACATTTTACCAACACTTACGGGGTAATCTGAAAAATGTCTGTGTCTGATATGGAGTATAAGACTAGACATTTCTGTTTCTATATCGGGGGCATTTCGCATTTCGTTCAAATAATAAACTGATCAAGCAACGATGAGCTGAAGTATCGGTGTAGATTCAGTCAAGGAATTGGCGGAATTTTCTACTATATAATTTCTCGCAAAAATATGAGACATTAAAACCGTAATTTCATGGGTATAGACATTCATCTCCAACCAAGATGCAAGCGACCAAAAGAAATTGTTTACCGGCGAGGACCCGAGAAAAGATAACTGCTTAAAAAAAGTATCTTGGATGCATATAGCAGATGTATGATGCAAAATATGTCCCGATAAAATTTGTTTTGGTACCAATAAGACTTTTTTACGTATCTTACTGATGTTGTAACGAACTTATATTTATAATCAATCGTTTCTGGCCGTACTTCGTGGAAATTACAAAGTTTCTTTATTTCATTCAATGAACTTATATTTCTTAAAATATCAAAAACCTTTATGGATCACAAACAAAAATTGATGGAATACACAAATAAATCCGTAATCATGTTCCTATTTTGTTTCATGGTATCTTTTTTTCCTAGAAATAGAGTTACTGAGTCTTAAATGATGAAAATAAGATCTCTTGGTTATATCATGACTCGCCAAGAAACAATATATTCTCACCCCTTTGATGTCGACATGTAAAAGATTTCAAAATGAATCTTTAATTTACGTTGCTACGAATATTACAGTAGTTTCTACAGATTTTACAGCTTATTCAGTAACTATTTTCTGGGTAAGATTTTGAAAATTGTGACGTACGCTATTTGTAAAAGTTTGTTTATTTCATATACTGATTGCTGTTTTGCTCTTTCATTTATCCACTCTAGCACGACATATTTCATATTATAGGATATTTTCACTGAGTCTCTAAATGCAGTTTATTTCTTATCTTCACTTAATTTTAAAGTCTCCCAGGAAATCCAAAAACAATTCATTTCTTGATGGTCACCTCCAATCGCTCAAAGATTCTCGCATAGCTTAGTCTATATTGAAAATATATTTAGTATTTTTATTATTGTTAGACTAACAGGGAGACAAATATGAAGAGTACCAGAAGACTTTGATGCCACTTTTACAGATGTACATACATTTGTTGTCGTCTAGGACGTACATTGATTTAAATAAGGTTTATGGACGAATTAAATCAAGGCTTTTAGGAAGGTTTTTCAATAGTAAATCCGAAGGATGCACTTTGATGATACCTTTAAAAAAACATCTACGTATGTTTAAATTAATGACTAATTGTAAGAGGTACGCTAAAGGTGTTCTGGGAAATATACTTTTCAGATACCATGATTCCTTACCCGATGCATAGATTCTGTGTGGATTATAAAGCCTTCGAAGAAATTAGACTTTTTTCATCCATTGCGTAAATTACTAGAACCATTCCCTATCTGTAATTTTACGTGTATCACTACGAAATACTCTAAATTTTTATAGATAAAATGGCACAGAGATGTATATTAAATATTTGCAATGCTAAGAAAGATCGCCGAATCAACTTCATATTTCAATATCCTGATAATATTCTTAAAGAACTCACTTTCTGTTACCTTTCATACTATTTGTTTTTAGTATCATTCCTTCGTTATGGTGTATAGCGAAATATAACGAATGTAAATTAAAGCACTTTTTATCGGTGTCGTATGCAAACAGCCTATATTTACACGAAGAACAGTGAATTTTAATTATACTCTCTATGCTCTCTATCAACTCTGCCAAGCTGTTGAGTCCAAATTTCACTTGTCTCTCAAACTCACCAAGTTTCACTTTCATTACAGGCCTTGGTATATTTATCTTCATCAAGATGGCGAAAGTCTAATGTTCTAATCTAATAATAATTCTCTGCGTCGTATCTCCACAAAATATGAAATCTACTCTTAAAATTACTTAACACTTACTTAATTACTTTATTGTCCGACTTTTATCAGTGCACCACCGTGCGTTATCAAATGGTCGTCTTGATAATTACCAAGATCATGCCTAAGTAGCAATCTTCAATCATATTATTAATCAAAAACTGCTTTCCTACCTCACAAAGTTAAAAACTGGAGTTAGGAATGTACTGTTTGAATTAGCTCATAGATGTAAATGAAATTGAAAGGACATTGAATTATCAAGGCAGATTTAGAATAGATTGGTCTCACATCAGTTTTCTAACATAAACCGCAACCTCTCGTGAGGTCCAGTAGAAGAAAAAATATAAAATGCGGATAAGGCTTTTCAATGCAATAAAAGACCATTGTCTGTAGAACAAAGCTTACTGTTTACATCTCCGGGAAGGATATATTTCCTAATCTACTTTTATTAAAATTATGTAATGAGAACTATAAGTGTCATTTCCTGTCAACGCAATGTGCAGTATTGATCAAGCCAAGTGAGCCACTTCACGGAAACGTACGCCAGACATACTCTGAAATGACATGAGCAAGGATGGGCAAATGGATGGGCAAATCACTGCAATCGTTAATCATGCGTTGAGCGAATCTCTTGCGTTTTGCAGTTTATTGCGTCTGTCATTCAGACGTATGATACGTAAGAAAGCATTATGTGTAAAAATCGTTATCGTATTAGCATTAAGACATTTACTTTCTTACTAAACGTTAGTTACCGGAGGAAACGGATCTGAACATTATTCATACGCTAATACACGCATCAGAGTAGCCTTTTCCGTCCGATTTGTACTATTTTCCCGTTTCGAAACCAACTTCCACTGAGTATTTTGCGCCTATATATAATTCATCTTCTCAGGGGTATTTAAAGAATATCCAGTACCACAGAAAACGAATGGAGATTTTAATTTCCCAGTTTTACGAATTATTGATTTGGCGTAAATTTGCACGTTCTAAATTTAATTTAAATTGAGAAAAGTTGATGTATCAAGACGAAATCAAACACAAATAAACCTTTCTATTCTTTGACAACTTCCTATATCGTAACGAAAATATAAACCTGATTAAATCAATTATCTCATAATACAATCTTGAAAGATAAAACAAGAGGTGTTTATAAAAAATGATTTCCGCGATATTGAAGATTCTGGATAATTAAGGGAAAAGATAGGATTAAATTCATTGTTTAATTATTTGAAATATTTCTAAACAGACAATGAAATTATTTATTGTGTGAAGATACTTTTCTTAAAATATAAAGAAATTAAAGTCATTTAAGTTTTTGCATATATTATACACACCATGCGCGCAAATATTTGCAGGGGATCGTCCAGTAGATACTAAAATAATAAAGACCCAAGACGCGAGCCTTGTGGAAGACTAGATAAAACTTGAAAAGGATGGGACAAAGTTGACTTTAATTTTAGTTGGCTTCTTCTATTATTCAATTATGAATGAAGAAATTGTAGCATTTTACCATCTATTCCAGTACTATTCAACTTAGTAAGTAGCAATTGAGTCAAGTTTCAAGTTCTGAGAAAAATTGAGTCAACTTATTTGTTATTCGTAAATGAATTTATTATGTAATGCTGAGTTAGTACTTTTATATGTGACATAATTATGCTATCATATAAAAGTTTTCCTGAATAGTTCTCCATACCGACTCCGAAGCGAAGCTTTCCTAAAGTAGCTGCTCTAACTGCTTAGACAAAGTTACAGATGACCAAACCATTTCTAGCAACTCGAAATTGTAGGTTCCTATTCTTTGACGTTTTCCGCATGTATATGCATATTTTCAGTTTTCTCCAGTAGACAGCACAGTTGTAGAAAGCTTCCAGAGTGGGGTCTGACTGTGATACACGTTACAGATAAAGTGCTGTGATTTAATTTCTGTGCATAGGGAAAGGAACGGTAGGGAATATTCACAAACTTTTTTGCAAAGTCTATGGAACATCTGCAGTCGATAGGAGTAAAGTTGGTTGCTGGATATGGAGGGTGAGTAATCAGAAGGCGGTTGAAAGTGAGAACCTGGGTCCATAACCAGAGCGAGGGCTGGTAACGACAGGGCATACATGTCCTAGTGAATCGCTGGAGGAAACCAGTAGAACTTGAAATAAATTATGAGGAAAATAGATTGAGTAGATAAAACATCTTTCTTTTATATGTGTAAATTTAATTTTTGTAAAATTAGCGATAAAACATCTTCCTTTTATATAGGTAAATTTCATTTTTGTAGAATATAGTTTTTTGAGAATAAATGTGGGGATCTACTTTTTGGCTAACCCTCGTAAAAGAGGAGGAGTAGATTTGGGCTTATTTTCTTCCATTTCCCTTTACAAACTTCTAAATAATAACTTTTCAGCCCGTTTAAATTTTCGATAACAGCTGTGCATAATTAAAGCAAAAGTATTGCAATTACAAAAATATCATGTTTCCATTTGTGATATAATTGGAAAGCTTTTACGGCAAATTTTACGTAATTCAGAATATGATTGCTCCTTATTTGCTGCCTACTATGAATATACTAAAGACTCAAGAAACTTCACGAGTATTCTTGTCGATAAATAACTTCCTAAACAAGAATAATTTCCTCAGAAGTCAAAGAAAATTTAAAACTAATTTAAGAATGTAGAAGATGAATTATCAAGATTAACCTAAAACTGTAACTTCGTTTGCTACTCTAGTTGTTAAGTGAAGTCATTACAGTGATTGGGTATAAAAACGTTGCTTTATCAGCGGCTTACGTAATTATTTATGGAATTTGTTTCTGGTGTGATAACTGCTCAGAAATAGCCGTCAAGTATCAAATAGGAGCATAAGAATACTTCCTTTCGCTTCTTTTTGCTTAGTGAGATGGATCTGATGCAAAGTGAGATGTATCTCGACTACAACTCCAACAGTTTGCAACAATAATCCAACTCTAATCGAGCGGTCGCGCGGAAACCGGAAATTGGGAGGCTGACGAGAGGGAGATTCGAGTTGCTTCTGAGAAGAAGTCGCGAAGAATGGGCGGAATGGAGAAGCGGAGGTTTAGTAGAGACACGGTCAGCGCGTGGGTGTGACGTCCCCAGAAGGTATTCAAGAGAGAAAATGACAAGGGAACTTGAAGGGAGAGGGTGGTTTCCGACCGGTTGTGGTGTGAGAACGTTGGTAGAGCTAGAATAGAGAAAGGAAGGGGAATGAAGAGACCGGGAGGGTGGCGGTAGAGAGGGAAGCCTGCATCCCGTTTAATGTGATTGAAATCGCAAAGGTGGTGTGGGAATGGGGCGGAGGAAGGAACAGAGAAGAAGAGGCCTTACAAGTCCTGATGAGCCCAGAAGCAACCCTCCCCTCTGCTCCCCGTTCCCTTCTTTCACCCCTAACGTATTCTTTCATCTGCGTCACCTTTACAGCCACCCTTCCTTTCCCCCATTTTCTCTCTGCTCTTAGAAGCCTCTCAAGTCCCTCTGAGCGATTCTCTCCCTTCCCCTTTGTCTGTACTCGCTTTTTTCCTTACTCCATCTTCTCTTCTTCCTCCAACCGTCTCCTTTCTTCTTATCCCTTACCATACACTCATCTTTTCGTAGCACTCGACATCACCTGTGAGTTCCATTTTACGTGGACTCTTTCTCTAGCGTTATTTTCATTAAGCATGCCTTTGGGTTTGCTTTACCTTTGTTTGGATAACTACCTAGGAAGTGTCGGATATTTCTGATAATGCTGGAGAAAAAAATCGTTCATAAAATATCCTTGGAAAATTTCTGGTACTCCAATCGTAGTCTATTATTTATGAGAGATTACGTCCGGATTTACAAAGGGATTTTCTGTTAAAAATTAATTATACTGTGGGAAACAGGAATACAGAGATATAATGAGGCCTATTTATATATAAATGCAATGAAATAAGAAAAATACGGAACTGTTAGCTATAGGGCTCTAACGAATAACGAAAATTTAGAAGGAATGGTAAAGCCACAGAATAATCTGAGCACAAAAGGGTAATGTATGCACCTTCGAAATCAATAATATTTTCCCTCTCCGACTCCACATGAAGTAGTACATATTTCTTCTTACGTTTGATTTACAAATGAAGATTGCGATTCCATGCACTGTGATTTTCATTCAGATGATAAACTCCAGAATTAATCACACCGAAATACTGATATGCAAACACTTTGGACAATATTCAGAGGCAGTAGCTCAGCCAGGATACATCAATATGAGGGGGGTTCGGACAGTTGAGAGAGCTAATGTATGCCTACCTTACAGGGACCGGGATAATCGTACACTCTGTTTAAAAAATTTCCTTCAAAACATTAACTGAATAGAAATTGAGGACATTTACACAAAATGTATCAAAATAATTTGTTTCCGAGATTGGGAAACTAGATTGTGATATCTTTCTTAAATAACCCTCTTGAAGAGGATTCAGGTTTAAACCCTCCCGTCGCTGTTCAGAGGAATAGTCATCCTAATCCTCTATGGGCTTGGAAACTTGGTAAATAAGCAGAGTCCTATGGAGAATAAAATTTTCTTCATTTTGATCCAAAGTTGTTTTAGTATGAATTGCAGAGTAGATTAGGAGCACCGCCACATGTTATTAAAACTGCTTCTACGAAGTGGCAAAACAGATACTCCCCCTGAAGCAAATGGAACGTTGGCCCTCTATGGCATGGTAACAAGTAGGGCCTCAACTCACTGTGGTAGCAACAGAGCTCATGATAATACCGCTGCTATTAGAGTAACCAGGAAAATGTAACTATGAAAATATGTAGCAGCATAAAAAATTATTCCTGATTTTTTGTTCAATTCTACTGAATTGGAAATTCTTTTAGAAATCAATAGTTTCCTAGAATCCAGGATTAGGCAAAACTAATGAATGAGAGAAACGTCAATTTCACAAAGTGAATTGACGCTTGTGTTTTTATTTCCGTGCGTGAGAAATGAAGCGGACTCGTTATTATAGAAATATAATAAGAAACTAAAAGCCGTGATTTCAGGTATTTCATAAAATAGTGTACACCGAAATCAGTTTTATTTGTACTGATATCATCTGAATGATCGTCGGCATCACGTATTTCTTTTAAGACAAATATCCCTACCGATATTGTAATTCAGTTTCAGCCGATTCGCTAATACTGACGTCTTATTTATGCGTGGTTTTATTTCAAATGAATTTATTTCGCGAGTCGATATTTAAGGAAGTAACTCTATAAGAAAGTTTGATTATACAATTCTTTAATAAATCGAATTTAATATGGCAAAAGCAATGAGTTTGGTTAAGAGAAATAGCAATTTGAAATCATTGGCTGACCAATGCGAGCAAATTGTGTCCACCAAAGGCGCTCTCGTTCAATCCGAACGCTCGAATTTTTTAATCTATTCCAAAGGCAGTAACAGTTCAGAAGCTTTCTTCTCAATTAAGTTTATGTTTTTTCAATACTTAACATTTGCCGATCCAATGCTTCGTAAAAACTTTCTCAAACCTCTTAGATTTCTATTGCTGATACCATTTCATTCGAATAGGTAGGAAAATTCGAAATAATTCATCCCGTAGACTTCTTTTAACTGGAAGAAGCTTTGAGGTGATGGTACTAAAAATTTAAATTATCTAGCCTTGTTAAATATAGTAATAATATTTGGTAGAATATTAAAAAAATATCAAATGACAAAGACGCATAGTGTGGATGAGTATATCAATGAAGAGAGGTTAATTTAATGAATAATAGAATATGTATTTATTATAAAATGTAATTTCCTGTAATTGTACTAAAATGTAACGTATAGTAATTGTGATGTATATTTGTAATTGTTAGGTAATATATAATTGTTATAGGATATTGTAATGGCAACTAAACTTAATAGAAATTTGTAATTAATTGTAACAGTATATTTGTAACTGTCATTATATTTACATGCTTGTGTATGTCATTGGACAAATAAAAGTATTATCATAGTTATCGTGGTTATATGAATGTTTTCGGTGCGGTTGAACAGTATCTCGCTCTATATGACATTCATCCGCAGCTTTCTTTCGCATCGAGAAGTTCGATCCTGCGTATGAGTGCTTGGAAAGTGTGAAAGAGTGGGTGGATGACGAAAGGGATAATCCAAAGGAACGTGTCCACGGACACGCAAACAAGTTATTTTCACTCAACGAATTTGAAATCGAAACCTCTTTTTCAAATACTCGACACGCCATCCGGAAAGGGGCATAATTCGGTAATAAGATTTGGAGTTTTCCTTGATTTGTGACATGAACTTCCATTGGTGTCTTCTGTTACCTTCATTCTTTTTACGTTTCCAAACGGGACCGACACAAAGTCGATCCCGTTTGGAAACGTAAAAACCCTGGGATTAACCTATTTGTTTAATAATCTCATAAGAAGATATTCATTTATAACTGCATTATTAGATAATTTTGGTGCTAGAAAGTTTCTTGAGTAGGATTTGCAACGTGAAAAATGGTAATATTTTATACACTGCAAATAGTAATATTTCAAATAATGCTGTACTACTAAAAATATATTAGCAGCATAAAGTTTCCTGTATTGTAAAATATTCATCAACGTATAGGTACAATCAAAACTTCCATTGATTAAGAAATTAAAACTATGTATTGGATGATGGCATAAACTATGACAGCATTTGTCCCTTCATATACTTACGCAAAGAAATACATAAACAGCACATGGCTCATACGTTGGACAGTATAACGAATAATAAAAGAAAGAATCAGCAACGTCAAACTAACGCGCTTAAATCATAAAAAAGAACTAAAAACAAACATTAAAATAAATAAATGCAAAAATTGATTGGCTATTGGGATAGGAACAAGTGGTTAGGGATTATTGGGAGAGTGCATATGAGGGAGGTGATAAATAGTCTAAGGGTTGTTATTTGAGGAGTTATTGAGGAAGGGAACACGAGGATTATAGAGAACAAAAATAAAGAAATTTAATGGATTTTGTAAAATATGAACGTTACTTCTCGAAGCGATAGTCCAGAAAGGGAAGAATAATAGTGAGGATACAACTAAAGAAGGACGTTCTTTGAAAGACGTTTATTTAAGGAGCTAAATAGGGAGGAAAGAACCGTCCAATGTTTTAAAAAATCTGTTATCGTCAACACAGAGCACAATGATGAAAGGTTTGAAGTATGAAATCGACCAAATAGCCGATAAAAAGGAATAAAAAATTGGACAGGCTTCCCTTAAGGACAATTATTCTGGAGAACCCACATCAAGTATTATAAAAATTGAACCTAAAGAAAGGATGTATCACTTTCCGTAAAAATCGAGAATAGCTTAATGTCACAAAACTTTGATTACTGAATAATTACCCATAAAATATCATGTAAAGGTAAATTTTACCTTGGTCTTATTTTAACTTAGGTCTGAAAAAGAACGTGTAACTAAACGACCATACCGCTGCGTGTATTTGCAATAATTATTTACTATTAATACATTTTTATGTGAAATTCATAGAAAAATTACCTCGACGCGGTATTACGCTCCATAAGCTGCTGCCTAAATTACAAAACAAATTAATTGGAAATGTACGCTTTTATAAAGGGAAGTGAAAGTCGGGAGTCGAGAATTATACTTTGATGTGATTCTTTGAGACAAACCAGAAAAATTTTCGAATGTACGAACAATTAGGTAGCAAAATCTGTTGGGGGATTCAGGCGCACTAAGCGAAAGGAGGAGTGATTTGCCCTTCCTTGCCGTACTTAACGCAATGAATGGAAAATGTCCATGTAAGCGCAGCACAATGACTCTATGAGTAACACTTTTCATAGCATTCGATGCGGAGTGACCAAATGAATACTATTATTCATTATTATTAATGTCCCGAGGGAGAAGCCAGGGTTTGTCTGTAGAGAGTAAAACGCAACGCAAAACATTCCTATCGTAGAAGAACTACTGTCTTAAATGTATTAAAAAATGAAATCAGGTTTATCTTTACATATATTCCCTGGGAGTCCCCAGGGGCGTGTGTAACTGCAAATATTTAAACAATTACAGAATACATCCCATAATATCGATATCTGAAAACCTATTTTGGCCCTGGGAGGTTGTTAACCACTGACTTAGCATCACTCGTAGCTCAGTAGGATTTATATCATCAGAGCCACAAACAAGACTGAGACAAATATACACACAAGATTCTCTATCACAAGAAATCGAATATGTACAGTTTCAGTTTCGTTCGCAGGAAGACAACACAATTCCAAAAAGATTATCATAAATAATCATCGATTACAACTGCTCGAAATCTAATGAAAGAATTCGGATCCGAAGTTCTTTTATTCTTGCTTTTAAAATAGTATTCAGCTTAGACTTATTTTAAATTTTCCTTTTCATGAGAATATTTTCCTCGAGACTTGCTATTTTTCACAAGCAATTATTTTTCAAATTATTATCTTCGTAAAATGGACTGATTCCTCATAATTATACGTATTCCGATCCGAAATCCGTAACAATGTATCAACTCATTTTTCAATTCTGTGTCTCGCAATTTAAGAGGTAACATTTATAATAAGAAGAATAATATTTAAGATAAAAAGAGAATTTTTACGCGAAAGCCTCAGGAAGTGAGGCAAGTGGCACTCAAAGTAATAATCCATTGAATAATAGATCCGTTCAATAATAGATGCATCTTCTTCAACTCTAAAGGATTACATTCATCCTCCTCGTTTGATAAATGTACATACAATTGAATTATTTGCTTAGCTGCGTTTTTATTCGAGTCAATTACGTCAAATCAGAAGTATGAGTTTGTCTCAATTCTCTTTAACTCTTTCGAATGCACTCAAAATCCGGAAAGTTTCAAATTCCGATACTAAAGTAGTTCCGAAGCATTCCGAAAGAAATCAAATCACAAGCATCGCTGATTTGAAATTTTGAGAAATAAAAGAACATAAGAAATAAAAGTGCATAACTGACTCAACGTTATGATAACTGCCGATTGGCGTGTATTGGTATATATATTATTGACCAGTCCAAATTGGTTTCCGGGAATTTCGGTGAGAGTTTTTCGTAAATCGATCCATCATTGTGATTGAAAATATATTACATCTGGAATTTACTCTGAAAGTTATTTAGACGGTTAAGGAAAATAATTTCGTCGCCTAAATCCATTTGACTACAGAGCATATGTAAATAGGCGAATATCAATTCCAAAAACTACAGCCTGACTATTCATCTAACGTCTTTTCTAAGGGTTACCTCTTCAACATCCGAACAACGCATTCGTTTCCATCTTTTCTAAAATCACACGGAAGTCGGAAAAGGGGTTTATTTTTAAGGGAGGATGTTTTCGGAGGCCGTGGAAGAGGGGTTTGCACGGAGGAGGGGCGGCTCGTGCTAGCGGCCAATGGCCGAGCAGATCGCTAGCAGCCCCTAGGGATGGGGACGGCGCACGCGCCTCTTTGGGGTGAGGGGGCGGGAGGGGTGGAGGGGGCGGGGTCTATCGAACGACTTCAATGGAAGCCTCTTTGACGCGCTGTATTGATGTCGGGAAAAAGTCAAAGCGCGGTGGTAATTTTTTCGGCTTTTCCCGTTGCGGCCTGAGATAGAATGACCTATATGCGAAAGGATTAAGGATTTATTTTTTAAATCGGAGTTTCCTGCGAGTGGAAATATTTGGATACAAAGGATACGAGATCAAAACATTGCAACAACGGTGAATCTTCCTCAATAAGCTGTGTCAAAAGCAGGACTACAAACATTTGCTCTTCAATTTAAAAGGAGACGGAAATGCGAGATGGCTTACCGTTGAAGGTCGTATTGATCGCGATTAATCAACATACAAATGTCCTTTGGCAAATCGGGTTGATAAAAAAACTCCCAAATGGCTGTCTCTTAGTCCCTGCTATTTGCACATCGTAATTTAATTTTTAAATATATCTGTTATAATAAATATCTGGTCCACCTAAGCCACAAAGCTTCCGTCGTAAGACCATAATAACTCAATATATGTATTACCAATAGATGGTTTATTTTATCCTGAATAAATCTGGAATGAATTTAATAATAATTAAATAATTGTAGGGAACATTCTGTCAATTATAACTGTGAGATCAACATTCATAAAAACTTTACATTTTCAATTAGCCATAAGGTTAGTTATGAAAAAATACTATCATCCTATACACGTTAATTTTCCTTCTATATTCCAAGCGCGTTCTGGTAGAACAAAAATATGAGCACGGCATCATACATGGAGTACCTTAAATGCCCACGTTAAGCATGATGGAGCTCAATATAAATTGAATTGTAGGTATATAATAACTGAAAACAACCTGAATACCCCCTAAATTAAAAAAAAATACTAATCAGGATAGATTTTAAACCAACAGTTTTACCAGAATACCGAAAAATGAAATACTCGATTTCTATGAACAATATGCTGCTCGTGGGATATATAGAAACGGATTTAAAAGCTCGTTACCGTTGATATTTTGTTCGTCTCCCAGAAATCTTCCCTTTTTTCGTCATAATATTTAATCGCAATAATATATATCAATATCCATCGTGACAAACCAACGTATAAATGTTTTTAAGTAAATTGGGTTCATTAAGAAATACTCTTATTTTACGGAAATGTCTTACTACTTAGTTGTAATAACCTACTACTTACTTACTTAGTACTTACTTACTTAGTGCGTACTACAATTCAAGAAATCGTTTGAACTACCTACCCTGGTAAGTTGCGAGCGTTTTAAATATTATTTTCTGAATTTAGTAATAAGTCTTATCTATCGCACATATTATTGAACAAAGAACGTTAGCATCTTCTTCGATTCGCAGTTTGTCTAGCGAATCTCTAACATTTCATACCTGGCTGAAAGGGTAAAGCAATGTTATTTTCTTTTAATATGAGATATTTCAGTAGAAAAGGTAATCCTATGAATCTGTCTGTGCTATCCGCCTTTACCTGCACTAAATTCTGGTAGTCAGAAGTATTTCAGTGTGTTAAATTATTGCGGTAACATTATTCGGTTTTGAAACTACTTTTTACAACAAATCAATCAAGTTCAATATTTTCGTACATAATTAAAGCGGACTGCAAACTTGATGGAAACTTCCGTTGGCGTTCATAATGTATTTAGGGAAGTAATAACTCACAGATGCTCATTAAAATTACGTATCTTCTCGAATGTCTGAGGCACACCAATCAAAGAGGAGTCCAAATTTTGGAAGTTGTGTAGCGGGAAAACTATACATGCGATTATTTTCTATACTCACGAATGTATTATCTTCAATCTCAAGACATAAAATGCTTTACATCATTCCTAATTAGGCACAATAAAATACTGAATCATGATCCGGACCGGATAGCTCAACGGACAGAGCACCCGACCGGCAATTGGGAGACCCGGGTTTTATTCCCGGTCCCGTCAGACTTTTTTCAAGTCCTTCCTTCCTTGGGACTTCTAATATAAGATCAGCAAGTATAAATAGACAAAAAAAACATAAATTGACTATGAGTGAGGATATTCTCCATCAGCTTCAGAAGTATGAAATATGACGAGCTATCAAACCATGACAACGCTGCTTTTTATCATTTTTTATTATTCTGTTATTTATTATATTGTCATATATTTACGATAGAACATTGTTTCTCTTAGAAGATCTGACTTTCGATGAATGAAAAAGGTATCTAACAATATTGCTTACCAAAACAAAAACAAATTTCAGCTACATGATATTGTCACTGGACTTTTTAGTGAAGCGAACTACTACAAGAGAAAGAAATAGAATACATTTTAATAAATGANATGAAAAAGGTATCTAACAATATTGCTTACCAAAACAAAAACAAATTTCAGCTACATGATATTGTCACTGGACTTTTTAGTGAAGCGAACTACTACAAGAGAAAGAAATAGAATACATTTTAATAAATGAGCCACATCTGAATCCTGCCCGAAGGAAAGCCTAGAATGGAATTCTGAACTAGGTGTGATTAAAGGCAGGAGGAGTTGCTTCTGCATTACACTATCATTTGGGATGACTGCACAATAGATCATAGAGAGGCACTATATTCATTAGATGGGGCACTTCAAGATCATAGATAAAATTAACTTTTGATAAGTTGCAGGTGACTTAAGGGAAACATTGCCCATTATTTCAAAGTCAACGGTGGCTGATGAACTATGCCTGAAAGCATCACATCTGACGAGACAATTGAAGATATCGAAACTGACAACAAATATGAGAGTTTATCTCTTAGACAATGCTATAGCTGCGTCATTTTCAGTTCAATTAATGGCCTTAATAATAGAGGTAATGGAAAATTAAAGGTTGATCCAGATACTGGATTAGTTGGACTTCCAAGTAATGTCTGCTGTATGGCCAGAGCAATTGATGATCTGAAAAAATAAAGAATTCCAGAGATTCAAGGNCGTCATTTTCAGTTCAATTAATGGCCTTAATAATAGAGGTAATGGAAAATTAAAGGTTGATCCAGATACTGGATTAGTTGGACTTCCAAGTAATGTCTGCTGTATGGCTATCATGGCTAACAATGGCCAGAGCAATTGATGATCTGAAAAAATAAAGAATTCCAGAGATTCAAGGTAACCACAAACGTGCTTTTTGAGAGTTAAATGTATAGACAATGCGATAGATCCTGCTTAAACTGTATTTCACCCAGTAGAGTTTCTAAATTCCATGCAACCATCTGATCTACTAGCTCACATTTTAGAACTTGAAATTGGAGAACCACAACTTAAAAAACTTCCAATTTTACGTTATAATTGGAACACCAAGCAAATTGCTTGGAAATTTCGGCCACCAAAACAGTGTAACAAGACAATGTGTAAAAATGTTGTACTCAAATAATATTGAAGTTACAACTATGACAAAAGTGTGTTGAAAAGCAGATCATTTCATTCCTAGAATACGTCTTATTCCTACCGAGCTCACGGTCAAATGACTGCAGTTTTCCAATCCAACGATATTTTGTTATATTAATCAACAAATCACTAGGGCAGTCAATGAATGTAAGTACTATCAATTTTGAGACTCCGAGCAAATTACATGGACAATCATATGTTACATGTGTACGAGAGGGAAAAATTAATATATTCTTGCAGTATAAGGAAAAGCGAGGAATATTTTCATCTTTGAACACATGCACAAGAAAACGCTGATATGTTCGGATTATCGGATTGTATTCATGAATAAAAATGGAAGGGAATTGAGTGATTTTAATTATCATTTCAATTTTCATTGAGAATTTCTTCAAATAGTATGGTATTGGTCATCCTAAATCTTCTAATGCATTTTAAACGTACAACCCGAAGAAGTTATTCATTTAACAGACTGAATATCGAGTTGAGGTAGCGTTAGATACTTTATCGAATAATTATTTATTTGGTTTCATGGTTCGGAAAGTAGAATAACTGCAACCTACTTACACATATGAAATAATTTTTTCCGATCAACGGTGGTACGCAGGTAAGATATATATCACTCTGCATTTTCCCGTTGAGAATCAACAGATAATTCAGCTAGTATTTACTAATTAACCATTTGACCTATTTGTTACCATTACACTTACAATTTCACACAATTAAGGTTACTATTTTACGATAAACACTTTTCACTTAATTCATTTTTATTATTAGGTTTCCTCAGCTTTACTTCTCCTTAAGAACCATTCTAGTATAGGGTCTTCTATTCTGCTTTTTAATTTAACATGCCTTACCTCCGGGTTCCCGGATAGCCAAGTAGGCAACGCGATCGACTTCGGCGAAAGCGGTCCCGGGTTCGATCCCGGGCACGTGGACCCCCGGTGAGGGCCCACGTGCGAAATGACCAAAGCAATCGAAGCACTTTTAACAATACTATGCCTCACCTCCGTTTCTTACCTGAAAGGTGGCTACCAGTCGATTTACCCTACACCTTCTTCCTAATGATTTCAAACCGTGAATTTCTAACATTACTACAACGGTATCTTCTTTATTATGCCTCCGTAATACAAATGCATATCAGCTTTTCGTCGCACTTTCTCGATCTTTTTGATATAAATTTTATCTGGCGGAGCCCATAAACTTTTCACTTATTCTAATAGAGGTCTCACTATTCTTTTAAATCCTAAATCTTTCGCTATGTTACCACTTTCCCTTAAGTTCCTCATCATAAATACAAAATTTATAACAGTTCTAATAATTATATCACCGTGCATACCATAACACTTAGTATATTAATTAAAGCTTTTTAAACAAATTTTCGTTTACGCAGAAGGGAATTAGTACATCATTAGCTATACATTCCAATCCAATAGAAATTTATTCAGATATAATTATTTTCCGAGAGATTTTCTTTTACGATAATATAAGCTCGGACTTTTTAACCATGATTTGTAACGATTTGTAAGATTTGTAAGATTAATTATAGCTTCTCTGCAATTATTTTACCTGATGAATATAGATCATTAACAATTTCCAATCCAAGATTTTTTATGTTACCAAGCTTGGGGATTCTTCCGCCTTCCAAGTAGCTCATGAGGTACTTCAGACATTTTTTCTTTCAAAGCAGTCATCCAAATGAATCCAAATCGTGGGGATTCAAATTATGAGATAAGTTCGGGGAAGCGAATGTCTGAGAGGAAGTTGAGCAAAAATTCAAGGTTTTGTTGCTAAGAGTTAGTTAAAAGCTAAAAGTTAGCATAGAAGTTTTTCTTCCAGGATAATTTAGGAATGGAACAAAGGCAGCTTGTTACCTTTCATTAATATAAGATCCAAAGCCCTTAAAATATAAATTTCAAGGATTACCACTGAGGAGGAATTAAGTTTCGATCTTTTTATTAAACTTCAGCGAAGAATATTCATCGCTGGTGGCCATAGCTTAAAATAGTAGAAGATGGTAAACACAGTTGGCCCTCGTATCAGCAAGACGCTTCTTCCATAACCTAAGCGGAATATGATAATCAGGGACTACTCCTAAGCATATATTCCTCTCTTAAAAGTCCTTTGCGAATATCGCGCGGTAACGAATGACTACTGCTTCCAATTTAATTCCATCATAGCGGTCCGGTATGAAGCATGCAAGTAAAGAGAATTTCTCCTCGATTTCCCCCTTGGTATCGCCTTTTCAGCTTCCTCCCATTTTGCATAATGAATTTTCCGGAAGATAGGAATTGGGATTATTAGGATTATCAGATGTGAGGTAGGCTCCTGGCGAGGAAATCAGATCACCGACAAATATTGTTAACAAATAAATTCACCATAACATCTCATTGGCGAAGTAAATAACTTTGTGATTCCATCTGGCAACGAAAACCACGAGAAATCGACAAAATGTTGTAAGGAAATGATTTCTACTACTGATAGTTCTTCCAAAAGGTTTTTCTCCACCACCATTGGAGATGTTAACAGAATTCAGAGGAAATTAGAGATGTATGTTTTAACACACCTCTGCCATACGCTACCTATGGCTTGCCTGTTTAAATTTGATAATGTAAACAATTCTTGAATCATTCGGAAAATATGGGCATATATCGATTGAAACATAAACACAATAACTCCAATTACAGAAATGGCTAAAATAGAAAAATGAAGACATGAAATAGAAGTAGAAAAATTATACAAAACAATAGATAATAGACAAGATAAGATAAAAAAGAGAAAATATTTGGTTAGATTACCCAGGAATTTAACGAATCCGTGCCTCAATGTGTGGGACAATCATCCGTTGAGATTTCAACTTTTTCCTTAGAAAAGACATCAAAATTTCAATCTACCCTAATGAATGAACGATGAGGCGTTTCACAATTTAAAACCGCACAATGGATTAATCGCTCGGACGTCTAATGGATATCCAATACCCAACATTAAGCTATATTTATGATAGAGAAGGGAGCAAAAGAGTAGAATGGATTAAGAAGATGCAAAGAGAAGAGGGAAAATGTTAGATTGAGGGGAGAGTGGTACTTTGCTGGTTTCCAAAGTGATGTTTAAAGGCGGAGGTGTCCGAGTGATCATTCACGGTGTGAACCAGCCGGACCCCCACTGAGTCCCGCGTTCGACGAAAAAAAAACATGAAAAGGCCCTCATGGAAAGGCCTGTTGATGGAGCGCGTGTTGGTCGGCTGCTGCCTCGCAGCGGGGCCACCGACTCCATTAGCCACCGCATCCACTCACAAGGGATACATCCGCTGGCCATTTCCACGACTCAAATTACTGACAGGAGGCTGAGGTTTTGCTAACTCGCGAGAGGTCGATATTGTCAGCAAGCTGATCCTTTTTTTGGGGAATTTTCAAATTTACAAAAACGTTAGGGGTTGGATATGCTGATCCCAAGGCTGTTAGGAAAAGCTGTGCTCATAAAGAGTTCTCAATTGACAATAATGTAATTTGCACTTGCAGAGATAGGAATCAAACGCATTAATTTTTACCCCGCGAACTGAGGTGCATGACAGCAAGGCGTTTCTTCGACTAAACCGTTAAAATTTTTAATAAGTTACGTAAGAAAAAATCGTGAGACTATTAACGTTATCTTTTGCAATATCGATGAACTTTATTTATTTTTGAAGAAGATCCTATGTTTCGTTATCAGAATAATTAATTTAATTTAATTTTCAAGTAAATTAACTGGAATAACTCTCGATTAACCTCACCTACGGTTCAATTAAAATCCCCCCCCCTTTCCAATGGACGGCGGGTATTTAAGGAAAACAGACGACTTTTAAGTATTTGTGAATAAAATTAAGTTATTATTTCTCTGACTGTCATCCATTAATGTTAGACTTTACATATTCCTTTAACTTATAGCAGAATGTATATATGAGAACCCGCAAATAAGGAAGAAAGCGCCTATCTAACTAGGAGTTGGTTCGGGATACCGAAGGCGGCCACTCGGAAAGAAACCTGGGTCGGTACCGATGCAGCGATTAAGATCCCAGATACATCATTACGTGATATTTGCGATAACATCATTCTTTAACTTATTGAAAATATACAGGAAAACAGAGGGCTTCAGGGTTTTCTGAGAAAATGTTGAAGTAAATCTATTATAATCAGATTTCTACATCTACATCTACATAAATTCCCTGCAAGCCGCCTTCCGGCGTGTGGCAGTGGGTGTAAACACCAAGAGTAGAATTACCTCTTTAATTTATTATTATCGCGCATCGTTCGCGGAAAAAAAGAGTCCCTCAAACGACTTGTCCTCGCATCTATTTCTCTTATTTTACGCTCACTGTCGGATCAGCCGAAGTAGCAAGGGTTAGCATGATACCAATCACGTCTTCCGAAAATGTATTTCCTCTGAATTTATCTAACAATCGCAGCTTAGCTTCCAATCTCCTTTCTTTCAAGGATTCCCAACAATCTCCTTAGAGCATTTGCGTTACGCTTGCTTCTCTATCGTAGCACTTTTTAACAAAACCAATCGCCTTACGCTGCACTTTCTCGAGTTCACGAGCGTTCGTTTCATCCGCTGGAATTTCATTGTTATTGTAAATTAATTATAAATGACTTGCATGTTATTACTCACCACATGATAATATTGTTATTATTTTTCATTCTATTGTTGATATTTGCATTGTAATTGGTTGTAAATATTATCCAATGAGTAAATAATTTATCGGCGGAGAAAGTAAGCATACGCCGTCGTTACTGTATTAGGAGGGATAAGATGTCGATTTCATAGACTCTATCTGAAACTGCCAACTATTATAACATCATCTGCTGAAACTAACCTCCAATCGAATGACTAAAGTTAGCATTTCTTTCAAATCTCATTTTAGAGAATCAACTCCTGATTTCACGGAGTCAAGCAAATGAATTACCCCAAATATATATATTAATTCAGAAGTAGTAAATCTAGAGGTTTGAGAATAATAAAACAAATATTTTCAAAAGACTATGATAAATAAGTAAGGATAAACTTCGCAACTCTTTGTAATTCTTGTTGAAAAAGAAAACTCAGGAATAACATTTATTTTATTTATTATTTATTTGATTTGACCCTTTTGGCGAGGTTAGGCCAAGCTACACCTAACCTCAACCCCACATTTGGCCGAATAAGTCTTTATAAGCAAATCTCCGGAAAATGTTCACAAACCTAGTCCTAGCGGGCATCTTCAGATTCATCCTGAACGTTCTTCTGCATGGAATACTACCTTTTCTGAACGTTGGAAATGTCTAATAGATGAGTGCTAACATGTGGAAATAAATCCACCGATTTATTGAGTAACTGAACCATGAAATCATTACATTGTCGATAGTTGATAATCAACAAGGTGTAGAAACACACCTCCGACACTCTTTAACCTTTAACCCAAGTTTTTCTTCAGTATTAACATTAGTATCTCCCTCTCCTGGGACATCCCAAGATTGTTCTATCATTAGAGAGGAGTGATGGGCTCTCGCGTTAAACGCTTCGGGAAGTAAAGGAGGGAAGGTCGACCCAGAGGTAGGGTTCCTAAGGGAAAGTGAGGAGGGAGGATGAGGATGGACCACCGTGGGAATGAAACGCCACCTATCCCCTTCAAAAGACCTTGATCCGAGGTTTACCCTGCTGGAAGCCTATCGAAGTGACGGAAATTGCGAACCCCATAAAAGTATCTTTTGGCTGATAGAAAGCGCAGCGAAGACCAAGCTGTTATCTTTCGAAGTCAAGTCTTTGCTTTCTGCAGATAAATTCGGCGGAAAATCTCGTACTGGAAAGTTTTTGAAGCTATTTGCAAAGGGTTGGAATATGACTGTTCTTTTGGCGTTTTCGTCTACATCGAAGCATCGCACAATGGGCTAGAATCGAAGAAAGCTGGCCAAGAGGCCAAACATGGTTTTTTAGAGTGAGGAACGTGAAGCATCGCATAGATATTCAGAGAAGAATGAAATTCTTTGTTCCGTTTTGAATTTTTTGTTATTTGTACGCGTCAAAATATACAGAGTGACAAACTTGGACAATTTTCACAGATAAGGATGTTCTCGGATTTTTCTAAAAACTTATGTTTGTTGCGAAGTAGACATTGTTGAAGAAAACTGGTGGGAAAACCGATTATGTTGTATTTTAGTATGATTCCTGACCTTTTGATTCGTTATAGGTTTTAAGCTCAAAGATGGACCTCTGCTCATTTTACATAACAAAATGGCGGACACTTTTTTCGGCCAATTTTTGAGATAAAGTAAGGAGAACGACTAGGAAAACGGCAATGACCTACCAAGTATCTTATACCATGTCAATTTCTAAGGTTCCTAATTATAGAAGGTGAAGAAACTGCTTCAATTCCCCCGTTACACTAGCTTTTTCGACCCTGCGGCATGGTCCGGCAGAGCGCCACGGGCACCCCGAATGCATTCAGGGAATGCCCTTTCTTTTGAAAATGCAAATATTTCACTGTCCATTTGCATTGATGGCCGTTCTCTTTTTTCGTTATTCTCTGTAATAGAGACTTACCACAAAGTCGAGGCCGAATTATTAGATTCTGTCACAATTCAACTTTAAACAAAAAATAGTCCTTCCCTTGAAATCTTGATGAACGTAAACATTAGCCAACGTATCTTCTGTTTTTCTGCAATTTCACGCAAAACATCTACATGTCTACATCAAGCAATTAATAGCCTAAACTAGCCAGATTAGGCTAAAGGCAATTCAGGAATATTACTGAATGATGTCTGTTTCATTATATAATTGCCGATCTCTTTTTTATTTGGGTATATTGATCTACTATAAACAGAGCGTTTTACTCAAAAATATTCCTCTGCATCCAAATTCTCTGCAAAAAGTAACGATCAAATATGATTTGCAAATGTATTGATGCTTGAAGATTTACAATCACTTATCCTAACAGTATCTGGGATATAGGGTTAATACACCTAATCAAAATTGATACGACCGCGATTCCTCAAAGCATCCTATTTCGTGCGGCGAACACTGTACGTACGTACAGTACTTGTACTTGAGATGTACGACAAAACCGTCTGTCTGACATAAAAAAGCATTCTTATTCAGAGAGGTAACAGAGTAAGGCAGAGGACACAGAAATAAGCGATAGACCTATTTCTGCGTCCTTTTGCACGGTTTTCGAGGCAAGAGTTCATCTTCGAAACAACTTGCCCAAAATAGGCCAAAGTTAATACTTCTTTTTACATAAACGTTCTTTCTCTGAACTTATTGAACCGTAATTGGTGCAAAATGACCCAAGCTGTCGAGGCACCAATTTAAAAACTAATACTACTACTACTACTTGTTGAACCGTAGCCTAGTTTCCTATCTTCGTTCTTACATGATTTTACATTTTCATACAATAAAAGTGCTTCTCTGGGGCTTACAATACTCAATATTGCCTAGCATATATAGTATAAACTATAAATGTATATTAAATTAATGTAGACGTACTATTAACGTCTTTTGGCTGCGATGGATACAGAGACAATCATAGATATATATTTTTAAAAGTTAAATTTACTTCCGTCGTGTATGACAGAGGCGTTTAGTAGTAAATGACATATTCTGTAAACATTCATTTTTATTTTAACAACGCGAGCTCAGATGTATTCCCATAGTGATAGAAATTTAAAAATAATTTTCAAATATTTTTGAAACAATGTTTCAAAATTCATTCTTGATGCATATTTCCCTATTTTTTAAGGACGATTTAAAACGTTTCGTTAGTTTCCGTCCTGATTACTAAAAGTATCCACCATCGTTCTCAAATCTGAAAAGCAAAAATCTTCGTCAAAAGGTTTAATAAATGAGCCTTCGAAATCGAGAGCTAAACATGTCTACTCCTCACCGATTCTTAGTTACATCAAATCAACTGAATAATCATAACTAAGAATATCACTTTAAATGATTATATATTGAAAAAATGTTATATCTCCATTGTAAAGAAAACCTATTGTAATTGTTTTAGTAAATTATTATTTAGATAAATGCAACAATTATTTAATACGGCAGCAGCTTAAAGGAAATTTGTGTATTTAGTGCCGTAGATTTTAACACTGAATGGCAGCCTACATTTTCTTCGGCGGCATATTGGTCTGTTTTCTTTGTGGATCAATAGAAGTGCAATACGTAAGTAGATATTGGTTTCCTCAACCGTCTTTCTTTGTCCATGGCCCTAATCCCACTTCCATTACTAGACTTTCGATCTTTTCTGAAAGTTTTGCTCGGATTTTCTTTGGTTTCTCAAAATAAAGCATAAATTGCATTCCTAAGGATAAAAATAATTATCTTAACTTTGGAATTTAGCTGGAAACGTAAAAGACAAAACGTATCACTGACTTCAGCGTTTTTTTGAACATGTAAATAATCTTTACCTGCAATCTACCAAATTACACAGCAAAATATGGACGTGAAATGGAAATTCCGAAGAAATTTTTTATTTACGTAACTAATCGACCAACCTGGCGAAAAAAAGTCAGTCAATGTGACATTAACACTGTTGCAAGAATAGGTTATTAAATATGCGTATACGAAACTCCATCTTTTTAAGTATACACAAATCAGCATGTAATTCATAAATGTTTCAATTGAGGAAATGAAAACAAATTAAATAATTAGGAAATATTGAAATTAAATATATAAGAAATATTAAAATTTCAAATTCTCGTTCATAAGCACTGGCAAAACTTTAAGTAAATGAAACGGAATGGGAAACTTTAAAAAAATGTCATTCACCTAATAAGAATCCTTAAGTGAAACTACTTGCTTGATTTCAATCTTCATTTTTCATCTATAAAATTAATCAGCTGAATACTGATTGGAATTACTGACGTTCAATAATTATCCATTATAAATGTTCAGGGAATTTCTTTCTTGAAACAATACTTGGAATAGTTCCCGAATCTTTGAATTTTGAATACTTAAACCCGAATTTTCGTGAACTTAAATTCAGAAGATTCGATGAACACCAACACCCATAACCATAATAAAGGCATTTATTATTATTATTATAACCAAACGGCCTTTTTTATTTCTTCGACAAAATATCCGTATGAGATCAAAGAACTTATGGAGGAGTGTTCCCCAAAATGTTTCAAATAAAAGCTCCAATTAATCAAATCAAATCATATAATCACCCAATTATAATCAATAAAAGTCTAATGCTCGCGGAACTTACTTAAGTTTCGGAGGGATAATCTAGAAGATCATTTCACATATATTCGAAAACTGTATTTCGATCGCTCGCGGACTTTTTCTTCGCTCGTTAGGATTTAGGTCTCATCTTGAGTGTGCTGGTTCGTACACTGCCGACAAGAGTCGTGTTCGAGAATTAGGGAAGGAACGGCGAAAGGCGGTTTGTTTCGTAAAAAACTGTTATGATAAACCATTAAGCGTTACCCATATACCTCAGGACGCAAGATAGGAATCTTTATAAGATAGAATATTTATATAAAGACATAGTTGACTTAATGGCGCTTCAAGAATTAATTTTTTCCACAAATATTAAGCGAGAATAATAGACTAGAGAGGTAGAGCCATGCACCACTCGCCACACGCAGGGTTCATACGTAGATGTAGAACAAATGGGCATTCCCGCATATTTATTACAACCGATTTCGGCGTTACATTAATATGTAAACAACTACTATGTATTACTTTAATACGTAACCAAATGTTTTTTTGGTAGGGTATATCTAAATTATATGCGTAAAAATTATAGATCTTTTCTTGGTTGCGAATGTAGTGCTAGTTGAGAAGTTTTCATCGTCTGAGTTCTTTCTATGAACATACTCTTAGCGCATACCGAAACATACGCCACTTTCATCGATTAAAGCGTTTACGCTCACCAATTTCCTCTACTCCAAGAAATGTGTCAAAAGAGTCGAGCAGTGCGCGGCAAAGCGGAGGGAGATGGAAAGGTTTCATTCCGCGGAATTAGAGGAAGAGAGGAGGGAGTGTAAAAATACGAAGTGCTGAGAGGTCGCAATCCCGTACGGAGAACTCTTCATCTGCCAAACTTTTGCAAAGTTGCACAACTTTCCCAGGAGGAGTTCTTTCGCCGACCACCGCACGTACACTGTGCGCAATGCTGATGCGAATCTTTATCCGATCGCCTTGAGGTCAGTTCTTAGAGAAGAGTATTAAGTTTACAAACATTTCGAGGCAGTTTTTACAATATCGAATGACTTTTGACAATGTTTTCTCTTTCCATTACACTTCAAATAACTGTCGTTATTTTCCTTTCAGATATACGTAGGGTGATAAACTATTATCCTAAAATGTTAATCATTCTGTAATTCCTTCCGTGTAATTATAAAAGTGCATCCGAACGTAAAATTATACATATGAGCATGGACGTATATAATTGGCTAATTACGTTTTATTGAACGGCGTTCCTGAGATTTTTCCTTCGTAAAGTAAACATTTAGCAAATCAATAGCAAAAGTCCATCAGCGCATTTTCTTTATTTTATAATCCTGAGCAAAAATCAGTCTGTTTCTCCTGACAAAGTAACAAAATAAAATCAAAAAATTAGCTTCACAAAGGAATGCAAAGCACAAAAATATTGATGTTTTCTAGATTAAACCGAAATATTTGAATCTGTTATACTTAAAACAAATTCCTCTTATGTACCTTGGATGAGCTTAAATTTAAGTTTCATGAAATGCTAGTAATTAGCGATAGTAATGTTTCGGGCAATCCATTTCATTTCAAATGACTCCATGTAATATGAACGCCAAGTTTATACTTTAAAACGTAAAAAAATAGGAGACTATGGTATCGGAATAGCCACCGGAAAAATCAACTCTTTCACTCAAAATTCATAGTATAACTAATTTTTCTAGAAGGTAAAAGGTGAAGTGGGTTAAATTTTTGAAGTCCTAAAATTTCCTATAATATTTTTTATGTACCTTCGTTTTAATAAGAAGTTATAAAAACAGGGAATTCATTTATTTACTATTTTTCAATACAGAAAAACATATCATACATAATTAAATTAACGTCGAAGGTTTCCGCGGCGATCGGCTGTTTCCATGGTATCACAGACGGCAATGGAGAGGCCAATCACGGAAGGACGGAGGGGAGGGAAGAGCGCCATATAAGGAGGACCAAAGGACAGACAAACTCATC
>KZ309483.1:51487-74369 GCA_000376725.2 Ladona fulva
TGGTATTCCTGTAATGTACCTGGTCATGACCAGCCTTGGTCGAAACCGGTCGGAATTAAAACAAAGTTGTGGAACTTACAAAGTTTTTCTTTTCCTTAGTGTTATCATGGCGTTCCACCAACTACAGCCTCCACATATTAATTTTAAATATAATAATAGTTTAAGTGTTCCAATTAGTGTTTATGCCTTTCACACTCATTTTTATGATTATAAAATTACAGTATTCCTAATATCATCTCGTGCGATATTAAGAACACTTTTTTCAAACGAACAATATCTGATTATTGCTTCTATTTTTTATTATAAGGGGTATTGAAATTTGCAGTACAGCATAAGGCACAGTATTACCTTATTTTAATCCTAACAAGGTATTCATTTTAATTGACAAATAGCAAATTTTCAGGACATTTTTAAAAAGGGTGCGATATCAGGACCACTTCCCCTACGTCAATTATCCAGCTACAGCTCACACTTCTTTTCTCCGATTATCTCCAGATGTCGCCGTTTACTTATCTGTGCTGGCATGTCTCAGTTACAGCAAAAGTAATTTAATCGGTGTGCCGGTGTGAGTGAAAAAGGCAAAGCACCCAAATATGTACTTTAGATAATACGGAACATCGGTTAATCGAGACACGGATAATCGTGACTACTGTACCCATGCATGCTCGTGCATCGTATTCAGTTTCTCTCTCCTGACCCCTGAAAAATGCTGAGATACTTCATGCATGGCAGCCGTGTTAACCCTATTGCCTACATATACGGCGCTTCAAGACTGCGGGGAAATTAAAATGGCCTGCTTTCGCTGCTTGGATGGCTTCTCCGACGTTACGTTACACATCGTTTGGGATATAGATTCGAACGGAACCAAGACAGAATGATGGATTTATCGACTTTCAAATATTTTTTATTTTGTTTGTTAGGACAAATGTTTTGCAGAGAAGAAATTTATATGGAAAGATTTGTTTTACTGAATTCTATCCATGCGAGGGAATGTAGCACGCTGAGAAGGTAGATATGAAATCTATAAGCAATGGACCTTCCGGACCTTATATAAACATTCATACTTTCCCAAAACACTTCTTCGACGGCCAAATATAAAATACATTAATATAAAACGCATTAATATGTTCAACCGAGCAGGATATTATTCTCCAATGGATTGGAACCAAGTTTGTGCACTCAATATTCAGATCAGGGCTTCTTAAACAGCGGGTAGCGACCCTCCGCGGAGTTACAGAGAGGTTGTTACGAAAATCTGGTAATTTTTAATAATTTTTTAGAAGTATACGCGCAGAATAAACGTCAAATAGATATTCACTAAAATTATCGTAGTGCTAGGTTACAGTATGTCAAGGATTAACAAGTGTAAAAAATACCATGGGCATGGTTGGTAGTTCAGTGGTTAGAATACCTGCCCGGAAAGTGGGAGACCAGGGTTGGAGTTCCAGTCATGTCACTATTTTTCACACTTGTTATTCCTTGGGATATAGCCGCACAACTTCAATGTGCAAAGTTTAACACCTTTATCTCAATCCTTACAGTATGTTGTTACAATGTAACATTTCTAGGAACTTACATTAATAACACTATACCGTTACATTGTAGCTTTTCTGTAAACCTCAATTTGAAATATTTCAGCCCTGTCTCCATATTGCTCAAAATTACTAGCTAAAAGGTGTCACAGAACACGCAGCCGGTGATTTGATCCGCGGCGATTTGGTGCTCCGATGATTTAGTAACTATCTGCGATACACTGGTAGGCAAGGCTGAGATGTCATATTAATTGTCACTGCTACCGCTGGCTGTATAGAATGCAGTAATTTTGGTGGTATTTAACTTTTTGCTAAATAAAACTTAGAACACTGTACTGCTATACAACGGTACGAGTAGTTTCATACCCATTACTTAGACAATTTGTATACAAAGGTGACATACATCTCTCTCCCCTCCACGTTATATATAAACATTTTTATTTGTCCATTTGAGTAATTTTAATGTTAGTAACTTACAGGACATTAATAGCAAACGTCACCCTCCTGAAACTGCCTTCCATTTCTTCTCCCAAGGCTTTCGATATGCACAATATCCCATAAATTTGTTAATGTTAGTTTCTTCGCTTACTTAAGATTTGTATTAGTTATCTATTTCGACTTTTCATCGATACTTATCTCCAAATCAACACACATCTATCTCGGGAGGGCTCCCGGATAACCAAGTGGTACATAGGTACCTTAAACGCTTCCGTCAAGCATGATCGATCTAAATGCAAACTTAATTGTTAGTATAGGGGTAGTATGCCTAATATCACACTCTTCCTAATATCGCACCCCCGATGTTCTCGGGAAGTATTTGCTGCAACTTGGCGGGAACTATCTTAACTGGTGTCTAGTGGCAAGGGTTCAGTCCTGTAAGAGCATTGGGGGAATTGACTTTTCCGTTTAGTGCGTGTGATTTTTTTCTTAGTTGCGGCAGCCCAGAAGTTTTTGAAGAGGTCATCATACAGAGATCAATATGTTGAAAGGTAAGTTGTATTCTCAACCAAAGCAATGTGATTACAACTATATTATTACATAGTTTGAGCAGGTACAGTTGTAACGGTTTTTCAGTTGATAGTTTCGCCGGTAGTGTCGATCATGTTCAAATATCACGTTGTTCCTAATATCGCACCCCCACCTGTAGTCCTAATATCGCACTGAGCGATATTAAGCACACAAAATAATTTAAATGAATACTAACGCTTTGTCGCTTTATTGGTGTTCTGCAACATGTTTTAATTCATTGTTGCAGATGCCTCCTAAAAAGAGAAAGCAGCGGACAGAGGAATGTATTTAAGGACCATAAATTTGCAGTGGTTGACTCAGCATATTTTCTCAGAATATTTTCAGTGTTCCAATTAGTGTTTATGCCTTTTACACTCATTTTTATGATTATAAAATACAGTATTCCTAATATCATCCCGTGCGATATTAGGAATGCACCCAGTACGATATTAGGAACACTTTTTTCAAACGACCAATATCTCATTGTTGCGTCTTTTTATTTTTTTATTTTATACTATAAGGGGTATTGAAATTTGTAGTTCAGCATAAGGCACGGTATTAATTACCTTATTTTAATCTTAACAAGGTATTCATCTTAATTGACAAATAGCAAATTTTCAGGACATTTTTAAAAAGGGTGCGATATTAGGACCACTTCCCCTACTATAACTGAAAACACAACCTGAATACTCCTGTATTTAAAAAATACTAGTAAGGACAGATTTTAAGCCAATAATATTAGCAGAATTCTGAGAAATGAAATACTCGATTTCTACGAACGATATCCTTTTCGTGAGATTTATAGAAACTAACAGCTTTCAAAGGTCGTTCGCGTTGATATTTTATTCGTCTCCCAAAAATCTTCCCTACTTTTCGTCATAATATTTTATCTCGATAATATTTTTTAATACTGATCGCGACATAGCACCGTAATAATGTATTTAGTAAATCGGGTTGATTAAAAAATACTCCAGCATGGCCCTATTTTAGCCCCTGTGACTTGCATATTGTACTCTGCATTTGCTAGAATCTCAGAAGATTGACTACTATTTACAGAATGTCATTAGTTCCTACTGTTAACTCTACATGAAATTGTAATCCCCATGCATTTATTTAATGTAATGCATGAGCTCAAATTCGCCTTCAAGTGGATGGCTTGTTTATTACCACCAAATTTTAAAAATTTTCCTAGTATTCCTAGTCAAATTTCCTAGTAAAATTTTAGTAAAACTCTCGTAATTTCAAATCTATATCTATATTTCACGACTAAAATAAGAATCAATAATCAGTTTTATTTCTTTTGAAACCTATCTCGATTTCGTAGGACCATTATTTCTAATTTAATTTTGCAAAATAAACACAGTCTGAGTGTCATGAAAACGAACATTGCGTGCATTTCTTGTGGAAACGTATTCTGGACTCCTGGGTTCGAATCCGTGACTTCTGAGAGATGCGACTATTTTTTCGTCGGCCTTCCAACCTCGTAGAAACTTTGTTTCAGATCTCTGCATCAAGCTGTTTTTGAATCATGAAAACGGGAAATCGTTACTTATTATTTGTAGATTGATTTTCTATATTCAGTTCGTTTTCCAATTGTTTTGCGTCCAATAATCTCTTACGTAATGACTCCGAGATATATTACCATCCATTAGAATGAGATATTATGTACAAATCAGCATATACTTATATATACACGAGATAATTTGAGTTCTGGGGGGTTATTCTGTATTCCGTCGATTCCATCCATCCATCCGTCGATTGGTTTTACTTCCCATCTCATCGATTGGGAAAAATTCCGTATCGACCGGGTAAACGTTTCCGACGGAGACGGTTTCAGCGATTCAGTACACTAATCGGGCTCGAAACCCTTCGGTTTGATATCCAATCCATGTGCGGAGAAAATTTCCGAACATTTCCGAATGTGGATGTCACGTGCTCTACCTCCGCCAACAGAAAGCGAAGAAATATATGAAAAACGAAACAGCCGTATTTTTCTCCCGCCAAGACGAACTATGGTAATAATAATAATAAAGCGTCTTTATTTACGGGCGAGATTGAGACTAATTAGTCTCTTCTTACATCTAACCCTTAACTCGACACCATGGTGTCGAGTGGTAAGTAACAGAGATTTGTTTCTTCTCTGAAGCAGTTTCAAAGGAAGTGTTTATGGATAAATGTGATTGTAATTGCATTCGTCAATGTATTTGATCTCAAGTGATTGATGGTAAATATGCACTTTGTAAATATTGCGAACAAAAGAATGGCACTACTTCCACAAGAGGTGTACTACGTTACGGGGAATAGTTTGCAAGAACTTTCAATCTTATTTAATCGATTATCTTAATTATTTATCGATTGACCTGCTTTGTTTCAGTTTTTTTGTAAGGTAGGTTGCTACTCGAAATAACGGCTGCAGTGTGTGGTATTTATACTCTTTCAATTAAATTTTGTTGAATATTTGCCTACTATCGGATTATTTATTATGGATACTCGAGTTTGGACTCGAATAAAATCTAAACCAAGAATCCCACAGAAAAACGGGTTTCACCAAATTTTAGCTCGTTTTATTCTACGTTTCACAGTGTAAAGCAATTTTTTTTGTTTTCATCCAGTTGTTATGTTAATACAGTTAGAACGAAAAAAGTGCCCGTTTTTTTGTCGCTGTTTACCGGAGCGCTCACTTTGAAATTTTATATCTCAGAAAGTATCAACGCAATTGATACGAAATTTTGACGTAAGATGAGAATACTTATGTTTTACTGAAATAAAAAGTTTCAAAATATTTCTCTGTCACAATAAGACGTTGTTATCGATTATGTAAAACAACTTTTTCTCGGTAATGGATGGACGTAAAAATGCGGACTTGGTCTCGTTATAAAGCTCTTGGCAGGAGTTTTCACAAACTATAACCTTGGCTAACTTCAACTTAGCTATTTCTTTTACACGAATTAATATTTAACATAGCAGTGACGTGTCCATGAACGCGCGGGAAGCACCGATTCCAAAACATAGTAGCAAAATGCGAGCGGTCTACACATCAAGGCTACAATAGAGTTGGTGGTGTATTTCAGGAATTACAAAGTAAATTTCACGGGAGCAGAGGGAGGCCATGCTCCAATTCATGATGGAAAACCCTGAGCTAGCGAAAAACAGGTTGTCTGGGCCTCAAGGGGGGTTAACAAAGACGATGAAATGGCAGGAATTGGCTACCATCCTCAATTCCTGCCCAACAGGAGTCAGCCAGACTCCAGACAAATGGTTAAGGGTAAAATATGACAAATGATCATAGTAAATTCGTGATTTTTTCGTTACATAACATGAAGTGTATTTTTTCAGTCATGGCAAGACTGGAGGACTGACGTTAAGCAGAAGCTCATTCCTAATTCATTCTTGTTTCGTCTGGATAAATGGCACTCTTCGAATATTATTCTTGACTGTAGTAGCGTACAAGTGTATTTTTTCGATTACCTAAGGAGTTGTCGACTTCAATATCTTCACTGTCTGACGATAATAAAACCACATTACAAGTGACAGTTATTTATATTGCCGAGGGTATTCATAATTTGTTGTTCAACTCCTGCATAGCGACTCATTATAAATAGAAAAATTGAAACACTGCCTAACATTCCCAACAGCGTATCATATCTATTCTTGATAGTAATTTAAATTTATTAATAAAATATATGTATATCATAATCTTTGTTTTCTAAATAACCAATCACCAACAGTCATATCAATTTTAAATCATTATACCTTTACGCAGTTGAAAATACGATCGCATGTATCATTGTGGCTTTATTTTAAATTCATCAAACGTAATTATTACTTCTTTAAAGACTTCTGCTGTACTCATCTACTAGTAATTAGTTGGTATTATTTATTAATGAAGGCCATTTCCCTAAACTGGCAATAGACTTCTAATGTTAATGGTGATGAATCACCCAAAGTGCTTGAAATTACGCGTAAAAGTGTAATTACTTGGAAATAGAATTTTATGGCTTCCTAGTTTCTCATTTTCGCAATCAAGTTAGTAACCTTCGTAACGCTTCTTATTGTTACTTTTACTGCATTCCCTTAATTACGGATATTTTGTAATGAAAAGCATTATATTGGGACATATCCAACAATAATTCGAAATAAGCATACAATTGCCACAGTTTCTCGAGCGCTAGCAGACTAAGGCGCTTGTTCCCAGACAGCTTCCACCTGTCGATGGAATTAGTCGATTGGAAACGGCCACGGCGCCGATCGGAAACATACAGAATCACACGGTGGCTCTCGGCTAGTCGGAGTGACGTCACACCCGTTGGAAAGACTCCCGTGTCGAACGGTTTGCAGTTACAGAATAACCCCCCTGGCAGGGGAATTTAGCTTAAATGGAGCATTATAAATCAGAAAGATAAGAAAAACCTTCTCGCGTACCAAAGTGCTTTTTTCTAACCTAACTACTTTAATTCATAGGTGAAAATGGTTTAGAGCAGAAATTAGAATCTTTATTACCCATTAAAACAGGATACGTAAAAACCTTCCGAAAAAATTAGGGAAAACTTAAACTATTTCTACTTTCGCAACAAAAAATGGTCCGTTCTCATAATTACTTTTATCTATGTAATGGAAGGTAGATAGTTTCCGACAAGATTAAAAGTTGTTATGCGAGCGGACCATTTTCGTGTTGCAACAGTAGAAATAGTTTAAGTTCCACCTCTTAAATTATAACACAGTATCTTTAAGTAAATTAGAAATATTTCACAGTGAACAACTCGCATGCGGTAGGTTGACTCCAAGGAAGTCGTTTGCCGGACGGTTTAAAAAGCACCGCTGAGGGGATGGGAGGATGAGGTAAGCAGGGAGTTGTTTCTTAAATTACTGCACCTGAACGCCATAAGTTGAAAATGCCCACATAACTGAAGCACATCGGCCTTAAGAACAACGCAAGTATGAATTCCATTAGAATCAGTCTTGCCTCAGCGGTTTCAATATTGAAAATGGGTAAGGGTGACTTTGCGCAAGATGGTGCGCACCCAGGAAAAACCCCAAGGAAGAATGGACTTGAAAAAAGTCTGACGGGACCGGGAATCGAACCCGGGTCTCCCAATTNGGACTTGAAAAAAGTCTGCTTGTTCTGCCGGGATAGCTCAATGGACAGAGCACCCGACGGGCAATTGGGAGACCCGGGTTCGATTCCCGGTCCCGTCAGACTTTTTTCAAGTCCATTCTTCCTTGGGGTTTCAATATTATTAATATCAATAAAACAACGTTCTAAATGACGGAGCCAAAACAAACGAAATATACAATAACCTTTATTCTGCATAGGAAAGGACATATGAAAAATATTCCATTCGCCAGGGCATCAAAAGCGCAACATGTATCGGATTTCTTAAAAATAAACTAAGAGAATTTTTAACAGGGAGCAAAATGAAGGCCATGATGGAAACACAATGAAAGATGGCAAAAAACAGAAATCTGCAACCAATGCAGACAACTTCACAAATAATCGAGCAGTGCGGACTCATGAAAGATACACACAGCGATCCGACCGTTTCTCATAAATGCGATATTTTGACGAAGTCGCTTTGGGAAAATAATTAGTGAATCCGAATCATACAAGTTGTAATGAACGGTTCTCATTGAAGGAAATTCATCGTTCAAAGCAAGAGTCTTGAAAATCCGAAATTGTATGAAGCCCAAAATAACAAAAATGTGAATAAATAAAATCGTCTACGTGAATGCTTTCCAAGCCAAGGCAACTAATTCGAAATTAATTGAGAGAAAACTCGGAAAACAACACCGGATAAAAGCTTGCAAGGAGAAACAAAAAGCAGAACTAATTTTCCTTCTTTCCTTAACAAAATCCTGATGCTGAAATATTTCAAATTTTTATGAATTTTATGCGCTATTATACAAAGAAAATTCCATCTAATTCCTCCTGTATATCCGTACATTTACGTTTTCTGCGATATTCTTTCCTTTGAAGTTTCTTTGCATTGTTTTTAAACAACACATATAAGAAAAGTAAGCCATAATTCTGCAATTTACTGACCGCTCTTTCAGAACAAGCTGTCGTCATTGACACCTGGAGGAAAACAGTCTTAATCATTAAAATCCATAAGGAAAAGTTATCTTCTCTCCAGATAATGGCGACGTAGTTGCCGAAATACGTATTGAGAACAATGCTTGCAAAGCGCGACCACTGAGAACCCCCGCATGTTGGAATTTTCAAACTGTTATATTGCTCGCAAACGACGGCTTTTTGAAGATTTATCTAACTCTAATATACAAATCATTTGTAAATAAATTTAAAAAAGAAATTTGAAAAACCGAAAAAAGGACATTCATATTAAGAAATGTGATAAACGATTTAAAGAAATGCCAATATCTGACATTGGAAAACATTTAAAAGATTATATTTCGCATTCGAAGGATTCAATTGAAAAGGAGCAGATGGAAGGAATAAGAAAGTGGGAATTTTACGGAAACTTTGGCAATAGTAATAATGAAAATGTGGCTCGTTGTGGGATGGAATTGGACAAAATTCTTTAAGAAATGGAATCGATTGATTAGAATTCGCTTGATTTTAATGTTATCGATACTTATGAATCATCAATGACAAACAGACGGATTACTACTAAATTAAGAATTAATAAAATTGGACTCAATCTTATATGAGTTTATTGATTCCTTATCGTTCAATAGATATCAGATGAAGCATCAGCAGAAAAAGAGGAAAATTGAAGAGTAAATCTACGTTAACAATATTAAAGAAACAAATGTCTGGGATAGAAATTTCTCAACTGATACACAGAACAAAAAATGCAGCCACATTATTACGGGATTAATGCTGTTATCTAAACTAAAATTAAAGTGAAATCCTTAGGTAATTAAAAGTAATTTTGAAATTCGAATTCCTATGAGGTGATAATATTGACGGATGAACCAAAAGTTCGGTTTTAGGTGCGCATACTTCACCGTAGCTAAATTGAACGCGGTTGACAATTTATATTAGACATCCTGCAGTTTAGGTTTTTGGTTATGACTATTTTATCATAGAGATGATCCGCCATTATCTATGTACGAAGTATGTACCTTCAAATGAAGATCTCGCTATTGACTGCGTAAAAGCTAAAATACAATCTCCGCTAAGGATTTATATTTACTTTCCTAAAACCTTTGAAGGACTAGTATTGCTCAGTTACAAAACTATAAAAAAGTCGTTTTTATATCGAGCATAAAAAATATATTAACTACGCAAATGATTACAGTACTTTTTTAAATTTAAAGTGGAACTTTCTACATGAGAATGATTAGCTGAAAATACGTATCACTCGACTATTTTAGTGTTATAGAGAATCATCACATTAAGAAAATACAGAGAATTTAATATATTCTTCTCTGTAACAGATGTGGGACACTTTCGGCCTTTCTCAAATGCACCTATTTAAATAATTTTATTTTCAAGTATCGTTCATTCCATAAGATGAAAATAAAATGGAAAACAGATTACTTAGGTTTAAGTAGATAATAAATGCATTCTATTGGGACAATTTCGATAGTGAATCACTTAATATTATAATATTCCATTCAAGAGCTGCGCATTGTTTCCGTATAAAGCCGAATGTAAAAGTTGCCTAAGAAAAAAGGCTTCACACCTTATTTTTAGATACCTTTATCTACCTTTAACTCCGTCACAAACGTTATGAGTAATCATCATCGTAATGGCTTTAAATCCAAATACTGGTTTCAGCTCAACGGGTCTTTCTCTTAATTTCATTTCTGTTCCGTTTCATGTTCTTTGTTCCTTCGTAAGTCGTCTAACAATTGCCTGCCGTTAATCTAACCTATGTCCTCCACTAAAATTACTCCATTACGATTCGTTCCAATATTGTCTAAGGGAAACTATCGTTCTTCATTTTGGGCCAATTAATTTCGTCTTTCATCAAAGTTTTCTATTGACCAAGTGACATTAACATTGTGACCTCTCATGGGTAGGCTGCCTCATCTAGATTTAAACGGGACAGCACATGTATTTTCGCTCGGTTTTTTTCGAGAATGATACTTCAACGCAGATATTATTTAAGAGGATTCAAACCGGGATGGGAACCTGGCCGGGAATTATCAATTGGGGTATGCAGTAACCCTTGGCTCATGCGGGCAAATGAAAAAGGGAATTAATAAATGTCAAAAGTATCATTTTTAGAAGTTTGCGCTTTCACCCCATATACAACTTTGTGTTTATTTAAAGGATATCAGGGTGATCACTATCAAGCAAATTAAAAACTGCCTGAGTTTTCCAGGGAAATATTTTCAGTTTTCCAGTGTGTTCCACATCCACAAATAAGTATGACTTTGAGAAAATATCACATATGTAGTGACTATTAGGGCCGGCCCTAGACACAGGCAAGCCGGGAGGTCGTAAATTATTTCATCAGAAAATATTTTTCATATCTACATACGACTTTTTATTATGGAAGGAAGGAAAAACAAGTGTGAAAAACCTACTAAGTTACCTTCCTTTCCTTTACTTTTTATTATCATTATAATGGTAACAGAATAATACCAATCACATCCATTTTAATATTTATTACGATCACAAACAACCATTCCCTAACAGGAAAAATCCGATTAGCCGGGATACGAACCCAGGACCTTGGTTGAAGCGCCAGCACGCTAACCACTCTGCCACCGCGGCAGGTTTTCAATAATAAACAGATTATATGAAACTTTTATTAAACTGTTTTGTAACTGGAAGGGCGTCCGAGAGCCTCCTTGCCTGGGGCACCAATACACCTCAGGCTGGTCCTGATGACTATTCAGCGTGTAAATACTAGAAAACTACTGAGTAAGTACATCAGCTTGATTACATTCTCATGTATTCCCAAGTTATTTATGGGGATCTTTAAAGGAGTACAACTATACTAGAAAATGAAAGCAAATTCTGAAAAAATACCGATATGTATTGTTTCATTAAAATGATACACCTGAACAACAGTTCCAGCAGTGGCATGAATAGCATCTACATCTACATCTACATAAATACCCTGCAAGCCGCCTTACGGCGTGTGGCAGGGGGTGAAACACCGGGCGTTCGGACTATTTTTTTAGCCTATTATTATCATGTATAGTTCGCGGAAAGAATGAATTCTTAAATCGACTCGTCCTAGCATCTATCTCTCTTATTTTGCGCTCATTGTCGGATCGTCCAAGGTAGCAGGGGGGTCTCATAATATCTACTATATCTTCCGCAAATGTACTTTCCCTAAATTTATCAAGCAATCGCAATCTAGCTTCTAGTCTCCTATCTTTTAAGGATTCCCAACCTGCATCTGACAGCATTTTGGTAACGCTTGCTTTTTTATCGTAGCACTTCTTAACAAAACGTATCGCTTTCCGTTGTACTTTCTCGAGTTCACGGATGCATGTATCGTCTGCCGGATCCCATATACTTGATGCATATTCAAGATGAGGCCTAACCAACGCAAAATAACATCGTTCTCTAGCTTTTTCGTCACATTTACCGACAATACGCCTAATGAAACCGAGTTTTCTAGTTGCTTTAGCACAAATGTTACGGATGTGCGTGCTCCAGTTCATGTTATTCGTAAGAGTGATTCCGAGATATTTTACCGAGTCCACTACTTTAATTACTGTTCCGCTAATACTGTACGATTTATTCTGCCGCAACTGTTTTCTTTCGAAAAAATTTACTACGGAGCATTTGCTTGTGTTTAGGTCGAGTTGCCATTTTTCGCACCACCGTTGAATACGAACTAAGTCGTTTGCTAGGGATTCCTGGTCTTCCACGCTTGATATTTTCCTATATATAACTGTATCGTCCGCGAATATCCTCACTTTACTATCGATTTCGTGGCTCAAGTCGTTTATGTATATCAAGAAAAGAAGGGGCCCAATCACGCTGCCCTGGGGTACGCCTGAGGTAACTTTGACTCTGTTTGAAGTAACACCATCGAGTACTACTTGTTGTTCCCTATCGCAGAGAAAATCTTTGACCTAGTCAATTACTTCCTTATTAATTCCAGCCAATTTTAATTTGTAAATTAATCTGTTGTGAGGAACTCTATCGAAAGCATTCTTAAAATCGAGGAAAACAGCATCCACTTGCTTACTACTCTCGGCAGATTTTAAAATATCGTGGACGAATAGCGCAAGTTGCGTTTCGCATGACCGGGATCATTTCAGTTTTACTGAGTAAGTCCATATACAAACTGCAACGTCAACTCATAACCATAATCCTTCAAGTAGAAAACAAATTCTTATACCACTCTCTTCGCTGTTTCTCTCGCCCAAACAGAAATTAGATACTCGATAGATGTTGTAGGTAACTGCGACTCTGTACGACCCCACCTCGCATGCCTGTGATATTACCGAAACTTTTTATATAGAAAACAGAAGCACATCTACATCTTATAAGCTTTACATTGGTTACAACAAGCCTGTTATCGAAACGTTTCTTCCTCTCATGTAAATTTACGCAGTCCAAAACAAAAGCCATGGAAGGATCATTTGTAAAGAGTATAAACATAGAAAGACTTAGTTCTTTCCTGGCGTATTGCGTGCAGAAAGTCAGTTGAGCCGGGTAGTTTGGTCGACTGCCACCTAAGTAGGTGGGAATCGACCAAACGACCCGGCTTATTACCCGAGAAAACCTTCAGCACAGAATGAACAGATTTATCAGGGGTTACCCGCCAAATTCCCTGAGTTATTCGTGAGTTTTCCAGAAGAACAAAATTCCCTGATTTTTCCTGATTTTCCAGGTTAGCGGACACACTGGATATTAATCCTTGCGATAACAAAAAATATCACGAATATATTAGCTTTTTTGTATGAATTCAAATTGTATGTAAAAGTGAACTCTTACCGATTATCTGGACGCAGCATGGGAATCTCTAGAAGATTTAAACAAAAACTGAATTTACTTAATAAGGTCAGAGAAGGTACAATCTTAGATTAGTTCTAACAACTCCACATTATATTATGCGTCCTCCCTATTACATAGGCCGTTCTGATTCTGAGAGAAAATCAGAGAAATAAATGCTTGAACAAGTCGGTTCAAGAATTCATTTTCCGCGAAAGTAATCGATTAAGAAAGCAGAGTCGCAAGCCACAAGTCGAAAGGCGGCTTGCAGGGTACAGTTGTTTGTTATCCATGACGGAAAATTTTCCGCATTTTGATATTGAATTTCATTTAAAAACGCAATTTATGGAGGAGGCTTTAATGGAAGAAATAACATTATTTTATTATTTACTATAAGAATCCGATTACTGGTTACTAGAACCCGGGACCTTGGGGTTGGATCGCTGGCAAACACGGGAATTAGGTTCAGCTTAATTAAAAGGCAACTTATTTCCGCATTTAATTTATCGAAGAGGTTATTTTAATAACATACCAATGACTATTCTCTGATAGTCTGAATGCTCACCAGATCCTCGCAGAGCTCGCTCTTTGCCCGAAGGCGGCGATCCAGGTGTTCCTTCTCGGTAGCCAGCGCCTGCGTCGCCACCTCGTGCCGCCGATTCGTGTCCTCCAGCGTCTCGAAGCGCCTCAAATCTAACTCCGCATACCGCTGGAGGCTCTGTAGAGCAATAATAAACCATTTTAGAATGGTGGAAAGGAAAACAAACTTTCATTTGCTGACAAGGGGTGTACCACCTCTGTAGGAAACGGATTCGGGGTATGTTCCTTACTCAAAAATAGTACGTAGACACGTGACCGACCGTTGACACAACTAGGCATTTTTAATGCAAAATTAGCAACTGAAAATCGGATAAAATCGATTATGGCAGGTTTGACGTTGTGGAAATCTATATGAAAAGGATGGTGTTTGTGTGTGTATATCTGTGCCGAAACCGGTCGTGTTATTTTACTTCTTTAAATACACCTGTGGAAAAGAGTAACTGTAATTTTAACTATCCTTTTCTGAAAATCGGAGTTGCGCGCTATACACGCGCATCACCATTAAGAACGCGAAAATTTCCAAGGTGTCGAACCCAGGGCCATTTTGGAAAATTATCTTTGGTTTTTACAAAAGCACGTCTTCGTATAACAATTCGATTTTCAATCCTCTACCATTCAGGGAAATTCTCAAAATAAATTTCCAAAAATCCGCACAATGCAATCTTACGGGAAAAAATGTGAATTCGGTACCATCTGGATACTTATGATAGCTATGGAATCGAACTTAGGATGGATATTGTTCCTGGGGTATCCCGTTGGTGCTCGTACGAAATAAAGGGGCCAAGCCAGTGACACATGTGGTTTGAGAATTCATATCCTATACGTAGCATAATCATACGTGATCGGGTTCTGATCTAATGTATATATATTTGAATAAATGCTGACGGAAAAGGCAAAGAATGTTCCGGACGAATGACACTTTAGAGCATCATAATGGTTCCACTTAAACGAATCATTATAACATCGGGCCTTAAAGTGAACATTAGTTGAAGCCTATTACAAGTACAATACTGGGTCTTAGTCTCAATAATATCTCAACTGCTATTCTGCAAGTGCTATATAACTTGGCTAGCTTTGGTGTTTTCTTGAATAACATCCAGCACATAGCTGAACTTGAGAGAGCTGCCTAAGAGATGCTTTATGGAGCAAATACCGGGCAGAAGATACATAAATTGTCCTCAATGGGTATAAAGATTACCTTAGCTGCGGCTATCACTCGCGATTCAAAAGCCGTTCTTCTACTACGTTTCGATTAATGATACTTATGTATATTGTCACTATTATTTTTCCACCATGTTTGTGATTTTGGGGATTTTTTTCATTCGTTTTCTGTTCATGAACTGTTCATACCCCTACATTACGTACTGAAAAAATCTACAGAATTTTAATAAAAAAATAAAAAGTTCTACCTTAAAATTTATTTGAAAATTGCCACACCATTTTAACCGATCGAAGTCGAATAACTTAAGCCTAGAAGGATTTATTTTAATACAGTGCCACCGTCAATGGCGGTTGCCTGGGTAACATGCATCCCCAGGGAAGAGGATTTGAAAGTATGCAATCGATCAAAATGAACTTTATATGCATTTCTTAAGAAGGGTTTCCATTCATCTGAAGTCGAACCAAAGACACCTCGGGTAAAACATTTCCATGTTATAGTTCAAGTGTTAATTTTGATGCTTAAATTGGTTTCCTGACATGGATGAGAACTCTGCTAACAAATACGAATAAACTGCAAGACTACCATTAACTCGTTGTTATTACGCTGTGTTTTGTATAAAGTCCTTTTCAACCTTAACTTCCATAAAAATTAATTCATCCGAACCGATCCCCTTCATAAGAAAATACTCTCCAGTTTGTTAAGTGGTTAACCTTAGGTGACAGTGGCTCGACTCCCCCAGGGGACCCATACGTACGCAAAGACCTCAAATTTTAGTATCGATGAATTTTAATAATCTAAAGGTAAATTTGATTCACGATACTTCGCATAGAATAAAACGTAGAAATGTTTTGAATTCTGAAAAGCCCTTTCAGTCCGAGGGTCTGTCATAAAATAACCCTTATTTTTTCCCAAAAACTACACATTTTACAATAAAAGAATTCTAACCTATAATTTCGAATTACTAGTACTGATTTTGGCTGGAAAAATGAGGGGCATTCTTTTTTGATCGACGCTCGTACAATTTCGAATAAAGCGGAAATTTGTCACAACCACGACTATTTTTTCCGAAATGGTCAGAAATTTGAAAACCCCGAAAGAAGTGTTACACTAAATGTTGAAGGAAACTAAAAAGTTATTCTTCACTTCAAGAAAAATGTAACAATATGATTGCTGTGATTTTAATCAAACTCCATCGACATCAAAGCAATTACTAAGTGCAAACAAATTTCCGATGTCCTCCATGTTACCTGGATATAATGTTTGAAAATGTTCCCTACGAGGGAGGTTAGTCACTCTATTGAACGAAGGAAAGGATTCAGGCAGCCGGCTTTTTCTGCTTACATAGTCTATCCACTCGACTTCCTTTGTTATTCCAAGCACGTGCTAGTGACAGAATATTAAGGAATCTCTTGATTATAACTCCCTTTCCGGGATGAGATCTTTATCACACCGCTCTCATTTTTTGGCTTCTTAGACAAAGTTGCTTAAGCGAGAGTATTTTATCTGCATCGATAATCTAAATTTAGAGCTGTAAAGCTGTAGTATTACCTTTAGGGAAACCAAAACCTTCAGCATAATAGTTAACGTAACTAACTACATGAATAATTCATCTAAATCAGATAGTTGGTTTTTCGTTAATGATTGAAATGACTATGTAAATGTTTCACAAAATTGGTTTTTCCTTACGTGTTCAGAAACACGCAACGTTAATGAATGGCAGCACTAACAGCCATGTCGAAGAAATTCAAGAAAACATTATAGTATCCTACAATTTACTACGAATTTCAATTTTATATAACTCTGAGGTCTAAATGAATTTACGACCCGTCCCTGCGGAAGGACACCCGGAGCGAGGCAGATTGCATGTTTCACTTTTCGAAGCTCTAATTCCTTTAGCAATCTTTACAAGATTGCATCTTTTGATCTGTTTAATTCCGAGACTACAGGCCAAAGACCTACCCAAGGCGGCAGGGTATATATCCTGGTGTGTGTAAGTCCTCGATTTGTCATTCAGGACGCTTATCAAAGAAGAAACAAATGGATAGTGAAAATGTGGATTGCTGGCCTGTTAAATAGAACTAGATCTTTTGCTTTTGTAGATCATGAAATTGTACATGTATATTCTGACGCTACTCCCAGAAAAGGTCCCTTCGTGGTCCCCAATTGGGACATTGAATATAGATATACCTTTCCAGAAATCCAGTATATTTATGAAGCAGAGGGCTGGATAGCTGTGTTAGCCTCTTATGTTATTTAGCAAAAGAAATTAATAACCAAACAACATCAGGTCATTGTTTTCGTCGATAACTTGTCTGTAGTTCATGCTCTATCAAAAGGTAGAGGCATTTTGTTTAACGATTTTAATGTAAGAGAAATGTTTTCCGCTTTAATACAGGAATTGCCCCGCAAGGTGGCCTGGCGCTTCGTGCCCGACCGTCTGAAATCGTCCTTCCAGGACCGTCCCACTTTAGATATGTCCGGTACAGCCAATAGCCCAGATCATCATCTGGGCTCCGCACCCGTGCTCGTCTAAATCCCAACTAACCGCTCTTCTCGCGTCCTCGCCTTATATATGGCCGGCCGCCATCTTGGCGGAGGAATTAACTTCAAATACATATAACTAAATATAGATAATTATAAAAACACAAAGATTTGGGTTGTGGGGAAAAACTCCTCAACTAAAGGTTTTTGGAGAAAAACCCACGATGCGGGAAAACACCCACAAAAGAAGGGGGGCGAAAGAAACTCGTGAAAACACAGAGGTGATAAATGCACTATAAGTAGAGGATGATATAGGTATATTCAACAGATATGTATCGTCACTCGTGACGGTATATCGGCACATGCGTCCCTCGTCGGATGTTTGAATAATGGTGCAACTCTGAAAAAGGGGGAAAGAGAGAGAGAGTAATCTGGTCTATAGAATAGGTGAATAACTAATAAGTCACATGTGATTAATATGAAATGTGGCAATAAAAAGAATGAGAGAGAAAATAAAGTGTGAATGTAGTTAAGGAAACCCGAGGAAAAGTCAGAAATCGTATTAAGTATCTTCACTTGAAAGTAAATTAGATACCACGTGTTTCTATAAAGGAAATGATAAATCCCTGATCATGGGAAATGGGAGATCATTCCAATATTCGGCTCCCAATACAAAAACTGATTTTGAACACATATCCATTCTATGCATTGGTATCTTAAGTTTACCTGAAGGACGTGTACATAGGTTATGGTGACTATTATGATATTTGAAATATGAGAAAAGGTAAGTAGGACAACATTGGATAAGAATTTTATGTAATAGATTAAGTGTATGGAGCTTACGTCTGGATTCGAGTCGTAGCCATTTTAATTCTTTCAGCAGGGGAGTAATATGGTTTGTTCTTCTAGCATTGAAGATGAATTTTAGTGATTGGTTGAGAGCGCGGTCTAACCTACTGCTATCGCTGGGTGGGTCAATTCATTTAAAATTATGTCACAGTAATCAAATAAGGAAGATTTAGTGCTTGAACAAGGTTCTTTTTAAGCTGGAAAGGCAAAATATTTTTAAGTCGTTTAAGATTATACAGGGTTGAGTAAGTTTTCTTACAGATGGAGGTTATTTGTGGCAGCCAGGTAAGCGACTGGTCCATATATCGTATACGCCAAGATTTCTTACAGATAAGCTGTCCTCAATCAATTTTCCCTCAATCATGACTGTAATCATGTATATGCAATTGGTTAATTGTATTAATAACCCTGGGAAGTCCGAAAATTATAGCTTTGGATTTAAGCGGATTAATGTTGAAAGCTATAGATTTCAACCATGAGTTTATTTTAATGATGTCATTATCTATTAATTCGATAGTTTTACACGCGTTGTTTATGTCAGTGGATAAATAGATATATTTGTAAATCTTCCGTGTACAAATGGTAGGAACAATGCGAAAGAGTTTCAGATAGATTCTGAAGATACAGAGAGAAAAGCATGGGGCCTAGTATTGATCCTTGTGGAACCCCATGATCAATAAGTTGCATTGAGGAGTAATGACCATTGAGGAGGCAAGATTGTGATCTATCGGAAAGATAAGACGAGAACCAAGATAACGCCAGTGGACCTACGTTAGAGATTTGCAGGATACTAAAGATGAGGCAGAAGGAATTGCCTCAAAGACCCGGCGATGTTTCATTTAATAAAAAATCATTTAGGGTATTTTCCGGTAAGAATAGGACGTTGAGACTCACGTAATCGACAGAGAATATATATGTCTATTGTATGAGTAAAGGATTTTTTCCTTCTGGTCCTAAGTTCGATGCTAGGGCAATTCATATGCCCGAAGTTCAAGAATTCGTTTAGGGTATTTCGCGTTAAGATAGAAAGTTAAAAGTCACGGTGTTGTCAGAATAGGTAGATGTCTATCTTATGCCGTAAAGATTTAACCCCTATCGGCCCAGGTTCGATGCCAGGACCATTCGTATGGCCGAATTTTCAAGAATTCGTTATGGTATTACCCGGTAAGGTAGAGCATTGAAATTCGGGATGTTGATACATGGTATCTATTCATATCGTATGCCGTAAGGTTTTTGTCCTAGTGGACCCAGGTACGATGCTAGGACTATTCGTATGCACATATTTACGCCAGTGGACCTACGTTAAAGATTCGCAGTTTAGCTAGAAGTATGTCAATATCTACTAAGTCAAAAGCCTTACTGATATCGATTAGAACTAGAATAGTTACTTTCTTGCTATCCATTGCCAGTTTGATATCGTCTGTGACCTTTGTTAAAGCATTGGCAGTACTGTGATGGCGTCTAAAACCTGATTGAAAAGGATCATAAAGGTTGAATTTAGTTAAATGATTGACTAGCTGTTGTTGCACTAGGAGCTCAAGACCATTGGAAAGAGAAGGGAGTATATTTATGGGGCGGAGATCATTAATGGTCGATGGATTGGAAACTTTGGGTATGGGATGTATTATAGACGTTTTCCATTGAATAGAGAAGACACCCTGAGAAAGCGAGAAGTTATAAATATGGGTTATAAACGGAGTAATTACGAGAAAGATTTTATGAATAATGTAAATGGGAATGTTATCGATACCGATGGCTGAAGATTTAGTAGCTAACAGAGCTTTCTTTACATCATTGCAGGTAACAGGAGTAAACTTAAATTCGGACTTAGTAAGAGGCATCTGGCTAATTATAGAATTTAGGTTATAGAATTATAGAATCATTTTTGTCTTCAGGGGAGATACGCGAGTAGCTGTTGATAAAGTGATCATTCAAATTGTCCAGCGTTGTAATCTGGGGCAAACAGAGAGATTTACTTTTACCTATGCCAAGTTTTGAGAGTCCATTCCACAAATTCTTGCCGTTATTTTGTGCCTAAGGAGATCGTTGGCAAATTTGGCTTTAGCCTTTCTGAATTAATTTTTAGCCCTATTCCAAAGTGATTTGAAAAAGTTTTTATCAATTAATAATTTGGATTTTTTGTAAAAGTTTAATGTCGCGTCCCTATCTCGCATAAGTGTTAAAAGCGAAGCGAGCTGTCCATGATTAAGGACTCTATTCGGGTTGTTCACAAGAATAAGATCTAAGAGCTATGCGGAGTGGTTGGTTATAAATGTTGGATCCGATGGAAGGATGTTAAAATTTAAGGATTTGAATATAGATAAGAATTGACGATATGAAGAGGAGGAACATTTTTAGAGAGTTTAACTATTTCAGTCACGAATTCTTGTTGTTGATTATGAGACATTTGATTAGATTGGAAGTTTTTGCCTTCGTTAACCTGACCCATAAATTCACATACTAAGATGCAAGATGTTATTTTCTCTTATATACAAACAGATAAACTACTCGTATATTTAATCTGACTTCTATTTTGTTGAGAATCATGGGCCACTTCAGCTAGTTGTTTATATTTTTCATGTCAGAATGGAAGGCTTCAAATTAAGGCCTGGTTTTATTGGGTTTAGGGATGTGTCCAATTTTGGTATTTGTTTCTGATAAAAGAGAAGAGAGGTGTGGCAGATTTACAATTAGGCCCACCCGCCCTTGGCTGAGGGCCTCATGCATATCTATAAGATGTGCTAATGAAGTATCAATATGCATTCCAAATTTTTTAGATGTAAACATTTGATGTAAGACGCGTTCATGGGTACTTTTCCTTGGGTGCTTTTTCGATTCAAGAAAGAATTTGACATTTATTGAGTAAATCTGCACAATATGTGCATAGAAATTATAAAATAATTTATGTCATTCTTTAATGTAAATTTTATCTAACATTTCTCGCAATTTATAGAAATACTACTTGCAATTCGATATCTTGTTTATTTCTACCGCAGTGAAGCGACGGACTTTTACGACACGTGTTTTTAAGTATTTTATGAAAAAATCAAATGCTTGTTCTCAAAATTCCTGAAGGGGGCTTATATATGAACTTGGGCCTCTGTTAGCTTAAATCCAGTAAGGGGAGAAACGAACTACTTCATTTATTTGTATTTATACCTTTAAACATGGATATGGTTTCAAGTCAACGTTATATGATGATGTGTATATTTGATGTTTTAATTATATCTCGCCATAATTTGTTGCTACCAATATATTAGCAAATACGCTACAGAGAAATCACGTTTTTCTTTTATATAAAGTCTTTATTTGTAGGTACGGGTATAAATTTAAATGTTTGATTGATGATGCTCTTCAAACATGGCCACGATGCGAACACCGTCATTTCTCTTTCGGAGAGCGGTTCTCGGTTTCTAAGAAGCATACGTTCGTACCTTAAAGCATCTCCCAGGATTCCCTTTGCGGCCGTTCTTCCACTCTTCCCCGCGGGCAACTCATCGCTCTTTTTCTACGAATCCCATTTCCTGGCTTCTTTCTCGTAACCTGAAATTGCGAACGATGAATTAAATCATCTCATAGCGTATGCAAAAAGGGCTCGCACAGGACCGTACAGGCGATTAGTGATCATGGGCAGGCTAGAAATTAGAGAAGGAAAATAAATGAAAATTTATTTTAGAATTTCGTAAGAAACTATTTAAAAAATTAGGACGAAACCTGTGACAGTGTTTTACAAGAAACATTTTTGTTTTCAGTTTAGGTTAGTTAAAATAATTTTCCATAAAACATTAGTGTATTAATTTACTAAATGATACTTAAAAGACAACTTATTACCACATTTAATTATTTAAACACTCTTTTGATTCATTAAAATTCAAAAGACTCAGCGTCTCTCTTAGACCCCTCGGAGCAAATTATCAGAGTTTAACAAAAGAAGATAATGTAGAAACAAACGAATAGGAAAAATACTTACAAAATACATATAATCAATTCCGCTACGGAGTAATATGAGAAAGATGCTGTAATATTTATAAAACTTCTCTCTTTGAATTTATTTCTTTCAAAAAGGAGTCACAATTACAAATTATATTATAATTATAAGTTACGTCGAAGAACAGAGTAGTTACATTTTCGGATAAAAATATAAATGAAATTTTAAAAAATATTTCACAGTTTCATAAATTAAACAATTAAAAAATTAAAATTAACAGGAAACATGAACGGAATATTCCTAAACAAAATAGCGAATATAATCTAAATCTTCACATCGTAAATACTCTGCAAGCCGCCTTTCTACGTGTGTCAGGGATTGTAATCACAAAGCGTCCGAGTTACCTCTTTAGCTTAATGCTGTCGCGTATCGTTCGCGGAAAGAATGAGCCC
>KZ309483.1:90567-114755 GCA_000376725.2 Ladona fulva
TTAGCAGAATATCTGAAACTTGGTGTTACAGAAATTTCTCCTGTCCTAGCGCAGTTATTCATTAATTGCCTTAGACAAGGGAGAATTCCGAAGGAATGGAACCATGCAAAGATTTTCCTTTATACAAGAAAGGAAGCAAGGAAGACTTGAAGAACTACCGCCCCATCAGCCTCCTTCCTGTTATTTACAAAACTTTCATGAGAGTAATAGCTGCACGTCTGAAGACGTCCCTGGCAGCTGCCCAGCCCAGAGAACAAGCTGGATTTCGCAAGGGAATCAGCAATATGGACCACATCCCCTTGCTGCAAGAAATTATCAGCAGAATGAACGAATACGAGATGCCGCTAGTACACTGCTTCGTGGACTATGCCCAGGCCTTTGAATCGGTAAGTACCTCCTCCACACTGGAGGCACTGGGGAAACAAGGGATAGATAAAAAGTACATCCAACTTTTACGCAGCATCTACAAGGACGCCACAGCCTCTGTAATGCTGCATGAAGAAACAGAGGAATTCCGGAATGAGAAGGGAGTGAGACAAGGCGACTGCCTTTCACCAATTCTTTTTACAGCCTTTCTAGAAGAAGTCTTTAAAACCTTAGACTGGGAGGAAAGGGGCCTACGGATCAATGGAGAGCACATCAGTCATTTGCGTTTCGCAGATGATATAGTACTCTTCGCAACCAACGGTGAAGATCTAGCATCAATACTTCAAGAACTGAACGCGGCTGGGCAGGACTCAGGATAAACTTATCGAAAACTAAGGTAATGTATAATTCTTTTGCAGCACAATTACTAATCCTACTACAAGAGGTACCCCTTGATGTTTGTTCAGAGTACACTTACCTGGGACAACTGGTTACGACAGGAGAGAAAACAGGATTAATGAAGTGAATCGAAGAATGAAACTAGGCTGGAGTGCCTTCGGAAGAAACGCCCATATTCTGAAGTCGAAAATGCCAATGGTCTTGAAGAGAAAGGTCTTCAACGCATTTCAATGCATTCTATCTGTTTTTACATATGGAAGTGAAACATGGGTGTTAAACGCAGCAATAACCCAGCGACTTCAGGCTACACAAAGAAGTATGGAACGGTGTATGCTCGGAATCACTAGAAGAGACAAGAAACGCAACACCTGGGTTAGGAAGATAACAGTAGTGACAGACATCATAGATAAGGTAATATCACTGAAATGGATGTGGGCAGGCCATGTTGCAAGGAGAAACGACAACCGATGGGCATCAGCAGTTCTGTACTGGATACCAAGAGACGTGAGGAGACCAAGAAAAAGACCAAGGGACCGATGGAACAGAGACATCGTTCAGTTTTTAGGGGTAACATGGCAACGAGAGGCTCAGAATAGAGAGAATTGGAAAGCGCTTGGAGAGGCCTACATCCGACGTCATATTGAAAATGGCTGATGATGATGATGATACTTAAGTTTCATTTTCATCGAATTCATCCAAGAATCAAGAAGATCTTTTAACATCAGAAAACGACATCGCCACGACGGACGTCTAATACGAACGCTAAATTATATATTCGCGACGTTATATTTAAGGTTTTCAAACTCAAGGGTGAGAGCGTGTTTAGAGCGTGACCAGGGCAAGACGTATACATATATACGTATGTTAAATTTATTTTTTACCTTTTCGCGCTCGATATCATCAGCATATCACGTTTTGCAGTTCGCAAAATTTCTTATATGTTAAACAATGATAAGCTTCTCTGAAATTCAAATCCTCGGATGGAATACTTCGATGGAATAGATTGTTACCGGTGTAGGAAAGAAACCCCCATTTCCTTCTTTAAATTTCGTAAGCTCTGAAATCTGTCCACCGAGCCAAATCCTTTAATGTCAACCAGGTAAATCCTAAATGTTGACTGAAACGAAATTATATGCCTCGACTCTGAAAGAGTTTCGTGACCATAAAGGAAAGGCACGTTTTCGTGATAAGGCGTTCACAGATAGACCGATTTGTGCGACGCACGCAGCAAACGTACGTCAGCTTGATAAGCATTTTCTTGCGATCGATATTGAATGACGAGTTCGTTTAAAAATAGTCAATACTATGAGCCTTTGGAACACTAAACGATACATTTTCAGGTGACCGTTGTTCAAGCTGCGAGAGGGGACGCTATCGATCGGCTCGTTTGAATCTTGTAACCCATCGACTGCGGCAAATATGGACAATACAGATAATGTGAGTTTTTTGGCTGTAGATATCGCAGCGCAACCGATTCTAAAATCATAATAATCATGAATCAGATAAAGACTTTCCAGGCTAATACATTTTTAATGGTTGCAGATAAAAAGATGTAAATTCCGTGCACTTAGGTCTAGAATTTACAAAGCATTTTCCAGAAACCAACTATATCTTTCAACATTGTCAACATTACAGATACGAAGCACGAAATTGTATTCAAAATGCTATTTTTTATATTAATACTATGTGATTGATTATTGGCTGTATTTTTTCCAATTTTAGTGAATGCAAAATTAAGAGCCTAGAATACGTTAGTTACGGAGTTCAACGTTATTTATTTTTCCACTGTTCTGAAATTTGATGCCGGCATTCCTTTTCCAATTTATTTCTTAATATAAACGTCCTCTCTCCGGTCACGCAGCTTGTGAATGAAAGTGCAAAATTTTCGAGCGCTCCAATAATTCGCTGGTTAATGTCGATCAACCAATACAGAAATGGCAGACTCACTATAATTTACGGGGTTTAATAAATATTCGCCTAGTTTTAAATCTATAACTTTCAGAAATATGGACGAATATACTTATAATGAGTAATCGCACACTTTATATGTGACATCGTTCGCAAAAAGATTGATTTTACTGGTAAAATACTTTGAACTCTATTCTAAAATAAGCAATATGGCTCTCCAAAAAAAACACTAAAATTTGCGGAATATCTTCGTATAATTACCGCAATACAAATGTACTTTATTGAAATTTTGCAGCATTTACTTCTTAAGCGTTCTAGAAACTTCCCGTGAGAAGTAAAACCAAAATACATCGCGTGGATCCGGTAGTAAATAATGAAGCTGATTTTACGTGGACGATACTATGGGGAAACTGTCCGCCTAAGGTCAGTAAATTAGCCTCCACCCCGTATCTACGGTAACTTTTATAAATGATTTTCTCGCGTGATCCATGAAAACGTTTTTTCTCCGATCAATGGGTTCAGTTGCACAATTCAAAAGGCCTCGGAAAATAGAGCAAATCTTCACTGAGCGGCGTATCAACCGAAGTTGATAGTACACTACGGTCGTTGGCTAGAAAATGTCAATCACCGTCTTTTTACTTCATGGGAAATTGTTGAACTAAGTCCAGGCTAGCGCAAGGGTTTGCTTATATAGATACTTGGGAAGTTCGTCTGCAATAGCATACAAACCGAATATAATACATTCCATGAATTCTAACGAAAGAAAATAAAAATCAAACTACGGTACAGGTTATTAGAAAATATGAATGCGAGAACTGAAATTAACAGATTTAACAAGGTTGCACCAAATTGATGGAAAATTCAAACTGTCAAGTGAAATACTATAGGGATTTTGGGAATTCTTGAAAGAAAAGAGATAAGAATCTAGGCCGTGATTGCTGGATAAATTCAGCGAAAGTACATTTCCGGAGGACGCAATTGGTAATATGCGACTCCACTGCTAATTCGGCCGATCCGATAATGAGCGTAAAGTAAGAGATATAAATGCGAAGACAAGTCGTTTTAGGGACTCATTCTTTCTGCGAACGATACGCGATAACAATAACCTAAAGAGGTAACTCGGAATGGTTGGTGTTCGCTCCTCCTGCCACACGCCGAAAGGCGGTTTTCATGGTATCTATGTTCGATAAATAAGGTCAAAGAGTAAAGGTGTCAACTTAGGGCCAAAGTTTGCACTTTTGCCATTTAGAATTCAATATCAATTCTGCAGAAAACTTTCTCATAGTCCTCACCGAGTTCCACAAATGCCTAGATTTAGCAGACTGAGGTTAAAATTTAAAGATATTTCTTTGTATTTTTCTAACTCACAGTCAATTTATACGCAACTTAAACTTCAGAACTAACTAGCTACTAAAAAGACATGCTGACACTTTTAGGACTTTTTCTACAATGATACCATTGGCGGGGTTTGGGATATTTTTATTGAATATTTGCGAATTATTCAAACACGATTTAGAACTGATAATTTCACAATGTTCGGATTGAAACAACTATTACGTCTTTCTTTTCTGACGCAATTCGACTTGTAAACAAAGAATACACTTGTTTTTAAATAAAATACGGTTATTTTAAATTTGAAAAAAGTGTACAAAATGAAAGATAAAAATAAAAATATATTCCACGAATTTTGATTATTCACATCAAACAAATCTCAAGTTGTCAACAGGAAGACATGATGAAACCTTCCCCAACCGTGAACCTCATCAGTTGTCCAAAACACACTTTAGAGTGCATTATTCTCTTTATGCCGAAAATATCTCTTCAGATATTAGGGGAAACTGCAAGCTGTTTTGGACCCTTGTAAATATGAGAAGGAAGCCACCCCAGTTATCTCACGGTGTCCCTGTTTTCGATAAAGAGGAGAGAGTCTTAGCCCTAAGTGAATATTTCTCCTCCAATCCAAACCCTGTGTCTCCCCTTCTTCTCCAAGCTATATGCTCTCATTCAACTTCCAAAATTTCTACCTCTCTTCAGGAAGTCCTAAACCTCTTCACCGCCTTACTACTCCTTACCAGATAACATATAAACAACTTTTCCCCGTCATACTGCTCAGATCCTCTATTTTCCAGTAACAATAATTTTTAATAGGTTCTTTTCTTCTAATACTTTCCCTTCTTCTTGGTAATTTGCAAACGTAATACTCATTCTGAAAAATGGTCGCAAGGATCAAACTGAAAACTATCGTCCTATTTCTATATTTCCCCTCCTCTTCGTCGAACGTATTATTCACAATCGCCTTCTCTCTATCACGCTTTCTTACATCTCTCCTTATCAACATGGTTTTTTCCTATCTTATGGATCTCACTGTCTTCATCATCACATTATCTCAGATTTCGAAAATAGTTATCAACTTAACGTTTGCTACCTTGAATTCAGAAAAGCTTTCGATTCTCTTAACTACCTTCTCAAATATAAGTATGAAAATCGCTACAATATCCAAGGATACTACCTCTCCCTTCTTTCCAACTTCGTCTCTCATTTCACATGACTTATAGTATTAGAGTGTAGTGTCTCTTCTTCTTCCCCTGTCCTCTCCAGAGTTCCCCAAGGTTGTGTTCTTGGCCCGTTATTGTTTGCTCTCTTTATTGACGACCTGCTGGAATTACTAACAGCCAAGGGGACAAACATTCTACTGTATGCCGACGACTGCAAAGTTTACAAAAGAATTTTCAAAACTGCTCTCGACGCAGTCGATGGTGCTCGAAGTAGGGCCTAAAACCAAATCTGCTGTGCTTTCTCCCTCAAGAAAAATCTAAATCCTGAAATATACCGTTTGAGCAACGCACTGATAAGAAATGTCACCACCCATAAGGATTTTTGACAACAAATTGACCTTCCGTGATCACGTAAACTGGGTCACCACAAGGTGCATGGCGCCAATTGGAATGCTATGCACCGAAATGTCTGATCATTTTGCTTTAAAATCCGTCTTCACCGGTGGTGTTCTCGCCATAATAGCCTACTTCATCCCTATTTGGTAATCTACGGCCCTTCGAACGTAAAAAGCCCGTCCACTGAACTTCACAGTACTCCGCCTTCGTGTACCCCACTTTATCAACTGCTCTGGCACTCACATTCTTTCTTCTCTTCCTAAACGCCACAAAACCTTTGATTCAAAATACTTGCATACAGTTTTTAATGGCCGATTCAGATTCGATGACATCCTCCCTTGTTCCTCAATTAGAGTTCCTTCCTGTTCTGCCCGTAATTACAACCTGCATTACACACCTCATTTTCGACTCTCTCAAATACCCGTGTTCTATCGCATCCCACAACTCCCTCCTTTCCTATAACCAACTGTATGCTTAGCAGGATTTTCATACTGAACAGATAAAATTGGACGAAAATCGCCAAAAAGCGTAACAGGAAAAATAAATATTTGCAGAACACAGACAGTGATGTTTTTGATAGAGTTTAATTAGAATATAAAAATAAGTAAATGATATCCAAGATGGAATTAGAGGATGGCGAGATTTTCTCAAATATACGGATCCTGGAAAAAGTTCCTGTCCTTCTAAATGAGATATCACCAATTTCTAATTTATATTTTCACTCTTAAAGAAGAATAGAATATGAAATAAATTTAGAACTCTGTCATAAGAAACTCACGGTAAGAGCAAACAAAATCGCCAACACAGTTTAGATATGAGTACGCTTTAGACCAAAACATAATGTTCGGTAATGCAACATACTATCTTCTCTCCGCCTTTCATAAAGAAAATCGCTTAGAAAAGATGAAGGCTCCGTTCACTTTCTAAGAATTCGTGGTATCTCCGGGAATGTTTTGAAACGAAATTTTATAGTATTATAGCTGATATTTCAGCAGCAAAAACATACCAAGGAATTAAAGTTCTTATCACTAATATGCAAATGAATATAACTTAAAGATAAGAAATACGATAACCTGCCCGGAATTACATCATTATCAGGAAATTGTAAATTAGTTTTCACGGAATCGACCTGAGGTCTAGCGACATTTTATCCTGAAACGACATCAATTTCAGGAAATAGTTAACCTTATATGGTATCGCAACAGAGCAATCAAAAGCCAGCACTTTGATATGTATCTCTGAAAACTCGTGTTTTCACGAGCTTGGAGTGTTTACATAACTGGGTGCTATATGCAACCACCGCCTGCCATACAGATAGGTGTATGGCAGGCGTTGTATGGATAACGGTGTAAGGCAGGCGATGTATTACAGGCGGTGTAGGGCAGGCGGTGTATGGTAAACGATGTATGGCAGGCGGTGTATGTAAGGCCGTGTATGGAAGACTGTACGGCAGGCGGCGTATGGCAGGTGGTGTATGGCAGGCGGTGTATTACACCACTAGAAATAGACGAAATAAACTACATATTGGTTAACAAACTCTACCCAGTTACTAATTGTGAGGTACTTAACAACTTCAACATCGGAAGTGACCATAGGATAGTTCGATGCAGAATGAAGTTTAACGTCAGAATGGAGCGAAAGAAGTTGGTCTCAAGCAGGAAACAGGAGGTAAGTATTACAAAATTAGAAGAAAATAGGAAAGAGTTCCAGCTGGAACTTAGAAATAGGTTTTCAGCAATTCAAGAAGTAGAACTGGAAGCCAAAGTCATGGAAGTCGTGAAGGCAGCGGCAGAAGAAGTAGCAAGTACACCAAAAAGACCAAAGGATAAGAAGTTCAGCGACAGAACCAGGAAAATGATGAAACAGCGAAAGCAACTGAAGCACTCAGATTTGCCAAAGGAAAATATCGAATATGTCGAACTATGCAAGTCTATCAGTTTCTTCTAACAAGACGTGAGGGATTTTAACGAAAGAATTTTGGCTAGAGGCTATAAAGAGCAACAAGAGTATGAAGAGGGTCAGACGACGCCTAGCAATGGGAAAGAAACAAATCTTGGTCGTCCAGAAAGAGGATGGCACAACAACTTCCAATAGACAAGCAATACTGAGGACAGTAACCGAATACTTCACCAACTAATACAAGAAGACAGAAAATCTTGAAGAGGAAAACCAAGAAGAAACACAAAACTCAGAAAATCCCTCCTCTATTCTCCCAGAAGAAGTAACAGAGGCCATCAAGAAGATGAAGAATGGAAAGGCAGGAGGAGCTGATGGAGTTTTATCAGAATATCTGGAACTTGGTGTTACAGAATTTTCTCCTGTCCCAGCGCAGTTATTCACTAATTGCCTTAGACAAGGGAGAATTCAATTAATTTCGCTTAATTTATTCAAAGATTAATGCAATAAATTAAAATATCTAGTGAACGTCAGGATAGACTGAAATGCCACATCTGGATGAGATAGGCCAGTATGAATGACAGATTTTCACGCATCTATTCGTCACGTTACACGTTCAGGTTTTAAATAGCTATCTCATGTAAAAATTTAACTCCCTCTCAGAAAAATTTATTAATCGCTAATTACTCTTCCGAACACGTGAAACTTTTTTTGAAGGAAGGGATGCAAGCTCTGCTCGTGAGATTTCAGCTATGCCAAAACTAATTCATTACTGCAGTGGTTTTCAAACCTAAGGTTTTCGAAAGGTTTTACGTGGCACGTAATTATATTGATGCTCAATGATTTATTAAATACATTCGGAAAAAACTTCAGAAGAACTTAAACTTTGGTGAGAATCCCCGTAATTTTGCTATTAGTCATTCCTTCAAAGACAATTTCGCTCTTGGGAATGTTGCACTCTTCGAATCAGATTCTTCAAACATGATAATAGTTATACCACCTTTACCTGTCTTCCTTGAGTGTTATTAAAGATCGCGATTTTTGGAAGTAGCTTTAAATGTGGCCCTAGGAAACAAAAATGCGAAATTAAAGTATGCTCTCACCCATTTTGCGTGTTGACAAAATGGGGGTTTAATGGAAAAATGACAAATCCTTTTGATTGAACAATTTAAGGAGCATACCCGGTGAGGAATCAGTAACGAATGAATGTCTGCTTAACCACTTTATGAAGCAGATGAATAAGATAATGGATAAATAAGAATGGAAATATTTCGAGCGAATGATTTATAAGAAATGAAATTCGACCTTTGATTCGCCGAAATATAAAAAGGTGCGAATCCGCAAAGAAGTTTTGCTTCTTTTCACCTCAAAGGGAATAACCATTTGGAAAGAATTGGCGAGTTACTGTTAATCTTATCCCTATTTGTAAATGAGATAGTAAATGATCTCGAATCGTTTCTACTTTATTTCTTGAAAATTTCGACAATTATTCTCATTTCTTGAGAATAGATTGCGATTTAAATGTTTTTCGGTCTATTTATCCATAAAAATATTCAGAAAACAGCGTAGGAAGAGAATACATAACATGTAGTCCCTGAAAAGCAAGAATCGCATAGAAATTTCGGTTAAACTAGTATTTTGCGCGTTTAATTACTTAGGGAATTAGTTGGAAAAATGATATATAAATGACAGCATTCGTGATATTCAACCGCCTTCCCAAAAATCGAACAAAACCATGCTTTCATCAGCTATAATTATTTTTTTTGTATATGAAATTGAAATGGGTTTGGGTTTATGGTTTTGATTAAAAATCCCATCTGCTGTCATCTGTATGCACGTCTACTATCGGAATGATAATTTAACACGCTAAATAAAGGATTATCAGTTTTTATCGTTGAGGACTAACGATCGACAATTCTGCATTAAATTGTCAACCGGTTATGTATGCAACTCTGGTTTTAATATTATCATATGGCAACTTTTGCCATATGATAATATTAAAACCAGATTTTCTCAATTATTTTGATTCGAAAACCATTAATGCCAGAATAAGAAACATTTCCAATCCAAATTAAGTGGTACGTGTTGAGGATGAAATAACTATTGAAGAAAACGGGTACTCGGAGAAAAATCAGGAATTCAGTCATCCCTTCAACAAGATACTTCCGCCAAAAGTCATTCGATAAAAAGAAAGAGAATTTTTTATCCCTCAAGAGTAAATGAAAAGGGTACTACATCTTTCTCTGAGATGAAGAAGTGTACTTCGTTTATTCAAATAAAAACATTTTAAGGAAAAATAAATGCTTACCCGAGAGTAATTTACGATTATATTATTTAATCACTCCATTTTTATTAAAATTTTAACATCTTATCTATTTAAACGGTCGCATTCATTCGCAAATAAATATAAAAATGCACGAATGTGAACTAAAAATATAGAGAATCTTAACTGTAAGACAAAGCTCAGAAATTAATCAGAAATCTGCCGCATGTCGAAAGGCGGCGTGTAGTGTAATAACGTAGATGTGAATCTTCAATTAGAAGTAAATTGTTTGAGAAGTATGTACGTCCTGCATGGTATAAAAAACATCAGAAACTAAATGTAATTAAAACTGTCCACATTCTTCTATTGAACAACTGCTATCGAAAATTGTGCAAGGTTTTCGGATAATAGAGAGGCATGGTCTCATCCCTTGGCATCGATTTATTAACGGCAATAGTAAGCAATTTCCCGCCATCTTTCAATTCAGAGCGCTCGCTTTCAGACACTCTTTCCCTCTGTCGGTCGTTAATAGGAAGATCTGCGAAAGTGAGTGTGGGCCGCATACTAATGCGATTAGAAGTTGCTCGAAGTGCATTGTGGGAATTGTAACGGCCGATGGATAGCGAGCGCAAGTGGAATTTGAGGTCTGGCGAAGAATGCACGGTAAGAATCGAAAGAGAATAAGAAACGGAGGAAGAGGATGAGAAAGAAGGGGGAAAATAACGCTAGTCCGTCTCAACCTATTCTCAGCTTTGGAAGGTCATCCTCCTTTCATTGAAAACCTTCTTTCTTTTAAACTATCATATAGGTCTAGAAGTTAATGATACCGCAGAACCTCTAATCTAGTTGTTAATGGTTAATCTAGTTGTGGACATGGATTCTATGCTTATTCTCAAAAGATCAAGTTTATCGTTAAAATTAAATTGGAAAAACCAAACATAATATACGTATTATCAAAGGTATAAAACGATAATAATTAGTGTCAAAAGAGGGCAATTACGCAAATTATATTCCAATCATTGTGATATACTTTGCAAGATATTACTTGCGCCATCAGATTTAACTAAAACTTCCTCTTGCAAATCCAACGAATTCATTAGGTTGGATCAGCGAAGTATTTCTTACCTTCGTAACTGAATTTAAAAGTAATAGACTACTTAGAATTGACACAGTGACCTGGTTACAGGAATGGCTTACTTAATGGCCTCCAAGCATCAAGCCTTTAATCCAAGCATCTAAATCGGAATATCATGGTTTTTGTTTAACCAATAGTTATTCGATCGACTTCTTGCATTCACTCAGTCAAAGTATTCTAGCGAACACGTCGTAGGTTCGACTCCAGCCAAGGGCAAGTTGTCGCAAACCATCTCGCCCAGTTGCTCTTCTCAAGAGCCTCTATTACTGTACGCTACGCATGGACTTCCCCTCCTCTTTCCATTTCATCTATCTCCTCCCATTTTCGTCAGAAAAGAAGTACATATTACTTTAACGTTTAAAATTGTTAGTCTCTTCCTGCCGATGCTATGTATATGAACTTTTCCCTAGCGTAATTTCATAAACATACGTTGCGGCTACAGCATAACTGATACAGGAATTTTAAAGTTCACATAAAACTTCATAATGGATACGTTGTCCCTAAGACGTAATTAAATTTCAGTTTTTGAGAACAAAATATACTAACGATGAAAAAGAAGTCAGATAGAGTGATAGCAAAACATGTGAATGAAATGAAACCTGGATGGATATTTTCACAACCATCCCGGTATTAAACAGAAGTAATGTACTTCAATGAGGTGCTACTCACCGCCTTTAGTTGTTATCGAAACAATTACTACTTTTTACATTTTTTCTAATGTTTTAATTAACTTTTGAAACGTTTATTGTTTTGGTATGAGAAAATTATCCTTCTCGTGGTACAAGATAGTATAAATATCTAAATTACATTTGTTCCACATTGAATCTCTTAACTGAATAAATAAATGGTTCATCACATCACCATTCATGGTGACAAGAAAGAATATGAAGAGAGAGAACTATGGAAGGACTGAGTCATCCATAAATACTAAGATTCGTTTTATAATCATTTACTACAGATCGTCAATGAATAAGGCATTCCTTCATAGAAACTGCTTTCTTTCAAGAATACTTGAAGGGAGTTCATTATTTAAATTCAAAATATATTGTTACTCTTGTCTAGGTCTGAAGGATTCAAGCCCAACGCCAACATCACAAAACGGATATAGAATGCATAAAACACTCCTATAAGCCATCTATACACTATCTGTATCATCGATGATATTAACGAAATTTTTCATCAGAATACATAAGTAAAAGTCACTAGTGGAGTACGGTATTTCATCAGAAATAAAAACAATAAAGGGAGAATGAAAACAACTCATGAGAATAAAAAGCACTAGGCTAAATGCCGAATAAGTCGTATTACAGCCCTCAAATTTATTTCCGCGCATGTAATGTCGACATTAAAACGAAATTTCATTCCAAAATTAGTAATTAAAGAAAATGATTCCTTAGTTGCTTACAATGATCATGAAATAAGGATAGGAGTATTTTATCCGCTCTTCAACATCTAAAATTGCAGTGAAAACTCAATTACAGGACAAAGAGAAAAAGCTTCATTGTTTTCGCAATCATCCTTCCATAACGTTCGTTTGAACAGTGATTTTAACCCTATTCCTTCAATTACTGGTGATTAAATCCTGGCTCACCTTTCTTATCTCACCCCCAATGAATTACCATTTTTAATTACAAGGAAATTCTGCTACATTATGCTCGGTTAAATTTAATATGCACAGCCATCATACCAGCTTCTGAGCCAAATATGCACGCGATGAGTAAGCAAGGGGTAAAAATATAAACAGAAAACGATGCTAGCTAATAAATTTGACATCCCATCCCACTCCTCCCTCTTCCACTGAAAATCCTAAATTTGCTACCAACTTTATAGTCGCCAAAGAAATTACGGAGTTTTGCTTGATGAAAAGGAAGACTTGTGGCATTATTCTTTCCCTCCCGCAGGAAGTCGCCAACGCCATAAATCTCCATTTCTCCGTTTAATAATTCGACTTTCTCCACCCATTCGCGACATCGCTCCCAAATATATGGCAAATTCCTGCGCTTGAAAATGACGACCCAAGTTATATAAATCATAATAACGGCAGTGACATTTTCTATTATTTTTATATTTTAGAAAAATTGTCCATAATACGTCGAACATGAAGGAGGCCCAACATAAATTATCATGCATATTTTCCGATACACATCCGGCATTACGCAACAATTGCCGAAGCTTTCAATTGTGAGTATATGAATATTTCACGAGCAATTTCGAGGGGACGTGAACTTCAAATTAGAGTCTACGAAACGTTTCCTTAAATGAATTCCGCCCGCATTCGTAAAACTAAAAATCGATAAATCCTCCTTAACTCATCAACAAAACGAAAATAATGACATTACAGCAATTGAGATACAATATCTTTATTGTGATACATCCCTGTCCTAACCCTGGTTAAGGAATGATTTCTTACACAAGAAAAGAAAACAGTACGTTCTGGCATAGATTAATCTTATAGATGGCTAACCTTATGCGAGAATTTATCAATTTTTTTACCTCTTATCTTCGATTTATGGTATTGGCGTTCCACTCAGCTACTTCCTTCTCACTCACAGACACTTGCCTCCCTTGGCTCGTAGCAGCAGGATTAGGATTCCCAAAGCGACCCTTCTTATCCTCTGCCAACGTCTTGAAAACACAATCTTAATCTTATGACCACGTGTATTTCTTACAGAGAAATGGTGCACGCTTTTGCATAGAGAAAGAAACTTTCATTCTACATTAAAAGTAATTCCAAACAGCATCCTGTGATTCAATCGATATTAAATATTATCATAAAGAAAATGATACTATCAAGATATGGGGAATTAGTTGCGGTTTTCTTTGAACTGATGTATTTGGGTCTATCTCTCAAGAAACACTGTGTTTCCTGGTACCAAAAATGTACCTCTTTTCATCCACTTTCCAACAATTTTTCAATTTTCCAAGTAAAATATTTTGGAGACAAACAACTTGGGGAAATCTATGAAAATACGGAGAGTTTTCGGAAAAATTCATAGGATGCATTAGATTTTCAGAATATATATTATTTATATAGCGCATTTCTAACACGTATTGCAGTCCATTGCTCTTTGACACTTAGAGAATGCAATGTGCTAATAACACAAGGAAGCAACTAGCGAAACAGGGGCCGGTTTCATCAATGTTGTAAATATCAACTGCACTGACATTCTATAAAAGAGTTGGAAATTCGCTATTTTCCCATAGTCCAGCGTTGGCGCGTACACGCACACTATCCGCACTTCCCTCTTTAATGAGATATTGAAATAGATTTCCACCTACAAGATGGTGGATGGAATAGGAACCTAACCATCATTTGCTTTAAAATCATTGTTGTTGACCACTTTTTTAGCAATCTACTCTAACACTGGTGCAAGGATTAGCAGCTCGTTTCGATTATAAATGAGTGCGTTAATATGTCTTTCATTACGTGTTCCACTAACGTTATTAGTGTACAATACCACCTTTCAGGATATCCCTTAGAATTTTCACGCCACAAATAATATCTATATGTTATACTCAGCAGTACTTTGTTGTTACCAGAACATATTCGAGATGCTATAGAATTAGCGAACAGATTTACAAGTAGAACAAGAGATGCCCATGTAGAGTCAAAGAAATTGCTTACTTCTCCCTCATACAAGTCACGAATACTGCTGCACAATTTGTGATGGACATGAAGTAGCGTTAGTCACAGATTTAGAGATTGTCCAACGTATAGCAGCCTGTTTTGTCAGTGGACATACCAGGTTAGAAAGTAGCGTTCAGGCTATGATAGAATCACTCGGGATGAAAACACTCCAAGCAAGAAAATTAGATTACCGACGGAAGCTTTTCGAAAAATTCATCGATTCAGAATTTTATGGAGAAGTAGAAGACGTAATTCCAGTAAAAAAGGGGAGCGCGATCTCGAAGAGACATGGACAATCCTTTACAAGGAATCGATCTCTAAAACATTCTTATTTTATTTATGGTTATTTTTGGTCGTTCGTTCCGCATAGCATCAGAGAAACTAATAGAGTAGATAAGGTAAGGTGTTAACACACCCGGAACCGGGTGTGTTAACCCGGACCGGGAACCGGGTTCTCGGTCCCGTCAGACTCTTTTAGGGTCCATTCTTCCTTTGGATTTTTCCTGGGAGCGCAGCATCTTGCACAAAGTCACCCTTGCCCGTTTTCCTGTGCGCTCCATGCATTTAAACGGGAAAGGTACCGTTTTTGGGGCCTCCTAGAACCGAACCCATGATACCCAGGATAAATGTCGCCTTTTTTCCATATTGATCAAGCCAGGACTTAACGGAAGAAATTGGAGGCTCTGTGAGGAAACTCCTTATTCCATATACCACCTCCTCACACTGTCACAGTTCATTGCCTCATCGGGACGGAGGGGTGTAAACGGAGGTTGGAAGCGATATATAGCTCAGGTTCAACCATGCTAAGAAGGCTTCAACAATATCTCCGGCCAAATAGTGAGAGTGGCACTCATCCGTTCACCAACCGGCAGTGAGACTGCCTGGTGAATCACTGTCTTTTACCCTCCATGCTCAATTACAGTTTATCATGATGAGCTTTTCTAATGGAAATTTATCCGGACGTAAAAGCAGCATTCGGATGTCCGGGAGATAGTGGCATTACAGAGGTCCATCATGAAGAAAAGAAATAACCCCCTACACTTCGCAACCTACAACTGCCGCAGCTTGAAGAGCGAAGAAAGATCGACTCCTGGAATTGCTCAATGAAGCAGAGAAGATAAAGTGGGATGTCATCGGACTCAGTGAAGTAAGAAGAAAATCAGAAGAACTGGTTACACTCAAGGAAGAGCATATTTTCTATTATAGGGGAACAAAGGATGGAAGACTTGGAGGAGTTGGCTTCTTGATTAACAAGAAATGGAAAAATAATGTGGAGAAAATAGAAAGTGTATCTGACAGAATATGTAAGCTAATCCTAAGGATAAACAAGCGTTACTCTGTTCAGATTATCCAAGTTTATGCACCAACAGCAGCAAGCAGCGAAGAGGAAATTGAAAATTTCTACCAGACTCTCGGCAAGGAACATGACAAGGAAGATCACTATTATAAAATCATCATGGGCGATTTTAACGCTCGTGTAGGTCAGCAGGAAGCAGATGATGCTGTCACAGGAAAACATGGACTAGGACAGAGAAATGAACGAGGTCACCGCCTGGTAGAGTTTGCAGAGTGCACCAATATGTACATAACAAACACATATTTCAAGAAGAATCCTACAAGGAAGTGGACTTGGAGAGGTCCTAATGGAGTAAAAAACGAAATAGACTACATATTGGTTAACAAACTCTACCCAGTTACTAATTGTGAGGTACTAAACAACTTCAACACCGGCAGTGACCATAGGATAGTTAGATGCAGAATGAAGATTAACGTCAGAATGGAGCGAAAGAAGTTGGTCTCAAGCAGGAAACAGGAGGTAAGTATTAGAAAATTAGAAGAAAATAGGAAAGAGTTCCAGCTGGAACTTAGAAATAGGTTTTCAGCACTCCAAGAAGAAGAACTGGAAGCCAAAGTCATGGAAGTCGTGAAGGCAGCGGCAGAAGAAGTAGCAAGTACACCAAAAAGACCAAAGGATAAGAAGTTCAGCGACAGAACCAGGAAAATGATGAAACAGCGAAAGCAACTGAAGCACTCAGACTTGCCAAAGGAAAATATCGAATATGTCGAGCTATGCAAGTCTATCAGAGTGGCGATGAAGGAAGATGTAAGGAATTTTAACGAAAGAATTGTACAAGAAGCTATAGAGAACAACAAGAGTATGAAGAGGGTCAGACGACGCCTAGCAATGGGAAAGAAACAAATCTTGGTCGTCCAGAAAGAAGATGGCACAACAACTTCCAATAGACAAGCAATACTGAGGACAGTAACCGAATACTTCACCAACTTATACAAGAAGACAGAAAATGTTGAAGAGGAAAACCAAGAAGAAACACAAAACTCAGAAAATCCCCCCTCTATTCTCCCAGAAGAAGTAACAGAGGCCATCAAGAAGATGAAGAATGGAAAGGCAGGAGGAGCTGATGGAGTTTTAGCAGAATATCTGAAACTTGGTGTTACAGAAATTTCTCCTGTCCTAGCGCAGTTATTCACTAATTGCCTTAGACAAGGGAGAATTCCGAAGGAATGGAACCATGCAAAGATTGTCCTTTTGCACAAGAAAGGAAGCAAGGAAGATTTGAAGAACTACCGCCCCATCAGCCTCCTTCCTGTTATTTACAAAACGTTCATGAGAGTAATAGCTGCACGTCTGAAGACGTCCCTGGCAGCTGCCCAGCCCAGAGAACAAGCTGGATTTCGCAAGGGATTCAGCACTATGGACCACATCCACACGCTGCAAGAAATTATCAGCAAAATGAACGAATACGAGATGCCACTAGTACTCTGCTTCGTGGATTATGCCCAGGCCTTTGACTCGGTAAGTACCTCCTCCACACTGGAGGCACTGGGGAAACAAGGGATAGATACAAAGTACATCCAACTTCTACGCAGCATCTACAAGGACGCCACAGCCTCTGTAATGCTGCATGAAGAAACAGAGGAATTCCGGATTGAGAAGGGAGTGAGACAAGGCGACTGCCTTTCACCAATTCTTTTTACAGCCGTTCTGGAAGAAGTCTTTAAAACCTTAGACTGGGAGGAAAGAGGCCTACGGATCAATGGAGAGCACATCAGTCATTTGCGTTTCGCAGATGATATAGTACTCTTCGCAACCAACGGTGAAGATCTAGCATCAAGACTTCAAGAACTGAACGCGGCTGGGCAGAAAATAGGACTCAGGATAAACTTATCGAAAACTAAGGTAATGTATAATTCTTTTGCAGCACAAGTACCAATCCTACTACAAGAGGTACCCCTTGATGTTTGTTCAGAGTACACTTACCTGGGACAACTGGTTACGACAGGAGAGAAAAACAGGATTAATGAAGTGAATCGAAGAATGAAACTAGGCTGGAGTGCCTTCGGAAGAAACGCCCATATTCTGAAGTCGAAAATGCCAATGGTCTTGAAGAGAAAGGTCTTCAACCAATGCATTCTACCAGTTTTGACATATGGAAGTGAAACATGGGTGTTAAACGCAGCAATAACCCAGCGACTTCAGACTACACAAAGAAGTATGGAACGATGTATGCTTGGAATCACAAGAAGAGACAGGAAACGCAACACCTGGGTTAGGAAGATAACAGGAGTGACAGACATCATAGATAAGGTAAGATCACTGAAATGGATGTGGGCAGGCCATGTTGCAAGGAGAAACGACAACCGATGGACATCAGCAGTTCTGAACTGGATACCAAGAGACGTGAAGAGACCAAGAAGAAGACCAAGGGACCGATGGAACAGAGACATCATTCAGTATTTAGGGGTAACATGGCAACGAGAAGCTCAGAATAGAGTGAATTGGAAAGCGCTTGGAGAGGCCTACATCCGACGTTGGATTGAAAATGGCTGATGATGAATATATATATATATAAAGATGGTAGGTTTTTTGGGTTCATTTGGCCCTAGAGGGTCCCATAAACGGTATTTTTCCTGTAAGGTTGCATTGCACGGTTTATCTGAAGATTATTATGGTGTTTCCCGTTAAGATAGGGAATTAAAATTCATCCATGTAGTTAGGGAAGGTAATTGTCTACCTGTGCTGCAAAGACGTCTCCCAAAATGATGCTAATTGCGACGCTAGGTCGGTGAAAAGATTTCCCTCCTTTTGAAAAGGTAAATTCAAGAAATCTCTTTAAATTTTTCTACGTTATAGCGGACGACACGTTTGCGTTACTTATTTTTAATTTGATGCACTCCCTGAAATGAATTCAGCTTGAAACTGTAGGAATAGCTAAAAGTGGAGGTAACAAAACGTAATAGAAAACGATAATAAGTCATATCTTCATTGGCTCTAAGCCAGTAACTTTGTGGTGAACCACTGCACTTATTAAAACTTTTGACTTTCACATAGATGACTGCAAAACGGTAATAGATATTTAATAAATGTACAGCCATTGCAAGTACTCAAAAGTGACACACTTTTCGACTCCTCGTCGCTCGAAATGCTCTTTAATTATAAATCATAGGGAAACTTGGAATAACTCATCCGAGATGCTCAATCTTTCGTTGACAACCTAAATATTTCCTTGCGGCCCATACGGATTTTGACGGCTTATTTGCTATGTAGTATGTTTTTGGGCCCCGGGATAGTACAATTCCATTTTTGGGGAAATCTATCGGGTAAAATAGCACAGGTTTGAAAGATAAGCTTTTGAAACAATATGGATGTTTACTTATGTGTCCTAATGGCCCTCTCTCGATTTTATCGAGGTTTCATTACGTAAGTTTAGAAGTTGGGGCCCCAAAGTATTACAGTGTATCTGTAGCAAGGTTATAAGCCTTCCTATTCAATTTAATATTCAATTATTTCACATGACATCGTAAATTAGAGGGAGTTCAAAATGTTATTAGCTACAATCATTATGTTCAAACCCCCAAGCGAAAATTCTGGATGCGTCCCTGACCTCAATTACAATTACATCAATAGTAGTGCTAAAATATTGTCCTATTCAACAACGAAGAACGTAACGACTCCTAACTCCAAACCAGTTGTGATTTAGATTTGCCGGTTCGTAAAAATGCGCGGAAAAATATTCAAATGAACTTCGTTGAAACGCCATGTAAATCTAAGGTTGCTGCTAATCCTATAATTTCCAATTCTTCTCAAATATATTACATAATGAGTCTTTACATAAGTTTGAGATCCAAGAATTCTATGATCTGCTTAATTATGATCCTAATATGCCGAAATATGCTTGTCTTTAACCTTTTGCTACGGAAATTTGTAATAGTTGTCGTTTGAAATTTTTCTCAGAATTTGTTTAAAGTATCTAAGCTTACCTAGTAACCCCTACACCGAAACTAGTCGCCGACGAAATTTGCTCATTGGTAAATGCTATAAATCTCTTTGTCGTTTAAAACCTGTTTTATTTAGCAAATCCTTATTTCGAAATTCCACTAAGAATAAGTGGCATGCATCCTCCTCCGTGAATTTTATTTTTCTCTTCACCATTGAATCGAATCTTCAATTCAACCAGCATCATCACCAGAGAAAGAACATCCTATCAGCACATACTCAAATGATAAAATCAATATTTCGCGTTTACTTCATTTTTCAAATGTTTTTGACAAAGGGAATATCTCTAAATCGTGCCGATGGCAATAGAACTTTCTGGATTTAGCAAACGCGGCGAGCAACGGATGCGAAACTGGAGAAGAATTACACACGAGATCATTCAATCGAGCATTTGGTGTAAAGGCGATTGGCCTTTTCACGAGGGGCGGCTCCGCTTCAAGCACTTTCTGAAGCACTCTTATTGCCATTTTACATACCGGCCGACCACATTACCTCTATTATCTACCCGGTTGAAATTATTTATTTAACCTAGAGGTATAAACCAGAATTACCTATTTCTCAGCCTCCATCAGATAAAAGAGCTGCTGGAAATGCTGATTTTACCACAGCTATTGCAACTCTGATGATGCCGTGGAGGATAATTGTGCCCCAGATAATGCAACCTCGGCCTCTTGCTTCTCATATACTGGAGTAAATTCAGCAAGAATAAATACTTGAGTCTTACATTACAACATCAAATTATTGAACTTCGGCGAGACCGGAGGAAAGGACTGTGTTACGATGGTTCACGACTGCAGTGAGCTTAGGGTTAATGATTCTTTGATACAATGCCGGATGACATTGTCACAAGGGAATGGATTTCAGACAGAAGAACTCTTCCCACGCTCCTATATTTCTTTAAGTAGTAGTATTGTTAAAAGTGCTTCGATAGCTTAGGTCATTTCGCACGTAGGCTCCCACCGGGATTCGAACCCGAGAACGGTTTCACCGAAGTCGAACGCGTTGCCCACTTGGCTATCCGGGAGCCCATATTTCTTTCTTTCTTTAATTCTTCCCTCCAAGTATTGAACTAGATGTACATTATAGAAGTTAACTTAGGTTTCCCAATAGCCTGAGTCAACTAGTCAAATGCGAGTAGCTGTTGAGGATGCGATATTGGAAACCCCTGAAAATGCTGGTCATTATATCAGACCGTCGGTCGGTTAAATATTTTGAGTAAATTAGTACGTAACAGATATTATAGATCGACAGCTCAATATTTTCTTCTAAATAGCATTTCAATCAAAAGTTAAATACGCTGTTTCTATAATTGTGGTGAAACTTGGCGTAACAGTGATGAGAAACTTTTATCAACACGCCCTCAAAATTATGGATAAAGCGTAGTAAGGGAAGAAATTTAAAAACACGCTCTTACTGTGCGTGAGATATGATCCTGCTACTTGGAAGAATACTGACGGAAACCAGCAGACGATTTTTTTTATATATTTTACTAAAGCTTATAGTAAAATTTAGTCTGTAGACTTTTTGTTGTACATATTCCGATTCATAAGCAGAACTTTGTGAGCTTTACTTTGGTGTTTTTATGTTTTAAAGGTTGAGAAGTTTTGAAATGCTCTGTTATTTTATAAAATAGTCGATCATTATCGACCAGGCATCCTTTTAAAAGCGACAAAGTAATCTCTCTCGCATTTCCATAAAGGTCTTTCTTAATTGAGCAACCTTCGTCGCCTCAATAGCGTTTAAGCTTATTCTCAATTGCATTTTAAGTATTCATTCCGTACTGCTGCTGAGACTTATGTGACACTTGTATAGCCAAATTTAACTAAAGGAGTAACGGTGCAGAGTTAGTAGATCCTAAAAACACATTTCAGATTCATCGACAATTGCTAAATTATCTCTATCTTGCCTATGAATTTTTCAAAGATCAAAGTCAAACAATTCTTAATTCAAGTAATGGTTTCAGACGCTATTTGGTAGAATTTCTTCATAGCACTGTTCCACCGAAACGAAAACTAGGTCGTCATTAAATCTTGTATGTGGAATTTACAAAGTGAGGTTTTTTTTTCTTGGGTGCCAGTTCTTAATTCGTTCTGTATATAACAGGACTTAATCAAAGTGTATTCAGGCTACGTATAACATTTATTACAATATACTGTTTCAACTCGAGATGAAAAAATAAGCACAGAAATTGTGAGTTAAAGAAGTGATCGACCCGAGCAAAGAGAAATCTGAACGTCATCAATGAAAGAAACACTAGGTATTGGCAAAAAAACTTCAACACGAAAAAGTATTCCCCAAATAGGATATTCGTCGAAAATTAAATAATAACTCTACATGATTCTATGCAACAATTATTATAAACCACACCAGCGCTGAAAGGTTTCACTATAACCTCCGATAAAAGTGGGGCAAAAGATCTAGATTTAAATGCACAAAGCTGAAGCACTTATGAGTTAGTTATTAATTAATTCAGATTGTCGCGATTGTTCCGTTTCTTAACAAAGCCACCAGCTGTTTAATTTTTTGCCGTAGCCCCTAAACAGATTGTCGTACATTTTTCCTTAAAAATCAATACAACTCGTCTACACAGTTTAAAAGATCCACACTGCATTTACTAAATATATTTGCAGTCGCAGTGTATTTACAAATACAGTCATTATTTCTGGTTTGTTTGAGTATTAAAAGAATATTTCCAGAATTTTCATTGACTGTTTAGCGTAATTTAACAGCAGAGCGCTACATTTTAGTAATCTTTAGTCACAGGCATAATACACAAGATATTGGATTTAAGACTACTGCGGAAGAATTATATTTACGGTAGTTGATATTTGAATAAATTTCATCATCTATTTCACTGATCTATCGATGATACATTAACGGAAAACACTTTAGCATTGAGAGCAGAACGGTATAAAAAGATGATATAAATAGTACAGGAACGGAAGTTTTGGTAATTCATATAATTCTCTCTCCGATATAGCACAAAATTCCCATTGTGACCTATTCGGAAACAGTTTGATTCTAGGACATTCATAGATTCAATTCTTCATCCACTGGATGATATTTAATACATAGAAAAGATATGGCATATAGTACAACATAAAATATTATTGATAACTTCATTAAACATTTGCCTCACTATTTTCTTTGCATGGAGATATTATTTCAAAAAACAAGGAAAGGAGGGTATTTTTTTAAGACTTTTTTTGGATATCGAACTNTTCACCAACTTATACAAGAAGACAGAAAATGTTGAAGAGGAAAACCAAGAAGAAACACAAAACTCAGAAAATCCCCCCTCTATACTCCCAGGAGAAGTAACAGAGGCCAACAAGAAGATGAAGAATGGAAAGGTAGGTTGCCTGGTAAATGGTTGCCTTAGACAAGGGAGAATTCCAAAGGACTGGAACCATGCAAGGATTTTCCTATTGCACAAGAAAGGAAGCAAGAAAGATTTGAAGAACAACCGCCCCATCAGCCTCCTTCCTGTTTTATTTACAAAACGTTTATGAGAGTAATAGCTGCACGTCTGAAGACGTCCCTGGCAACTTCCCAGCCCAGAGAACAAGCAGGATTCCACAAGGGATTCATCACTATGGACCACATCCACACGCTGCAAGATTTTATCATCAGAATGAACGAATACGAGATGCCACTAGTGCTCTGCTTCGTCGACTATGCCCAGGCCTTTGACTCGGTAAGTACCTCCTCCACACTGGAAGCACCGGAGAAACAAGGGATAGATACCAAGTACATGCAACTTTTACGCAGCATCTACAAGTACGCCACAGCTTCTGTAATGCTGCATGAAGAAACAGGGGAATTCCGGATTGAGAAGTGAATGAGACAAGGCGACTGCCTTTCACCACTTCTTTTTACAGCCGTTCTGGAAGAAGTCTTTAAAACCTTAGACTGGGAGGAAAGGGGCCTACAGATCAATGGGGAGTACATCAGTCATTTGCGTTTCGCAGATGATATAGTGATCTTCGCAACCAACGGTGAAGATCTATCATCAAGACTTCAAGAACTGAACGCGGCTGGGCAGAAAATAGGACTCAGGATAAACTTATCGAAAACTAAGGTAATGTATAATTCTTTTTCAGCACAAGTACCAATCCTACTACAAGAGGTACCGTTGATGTTTGTTCAGAGTACACTTACCTGGGACAACTGGTTACGACAGGAGAGAAAAACAGGATTAATGAAGTGAATCGAAGAATTAAACTAGGCTGGAGTGCCTTCGGAAGAAACGCCCATATTCTGAAGTCGAAAATGCCAATGGTCTTGAAGAGAAAGGTCTTCAACCAATGCATTCTACCAGTTTTGACATATGGAAGTGAAACATGGGTGTTAAACGCAGCAATAACCCAGCGACTTCAGACTACACAAAGAAGTATGGAACGATG
>KZ309483.1:154397-164922 GCA_000376725.2 Ladona fulva
TATAATCATGCATAGCCTCTAGTGAATTACTGTGAAAATGTTTGAATCCTGGACTCAAAGAAACAAAAATTGGCCACTTGAGAAGTTTCCCTTGTGAAATTTTCATCACTTGTTTCACTCATTCTTTATAATGTGTATTACGATATGCCTCATTTGTTGAAAATAGCAAACATATCAATTAAACAAGTGGCAGACATTTTGGTAGGCTGTTTATCGATCGTTGTATGTGAATCGCTGCAGTTAAGGAATTTGTTATTCATCCCCAATTGTCAACCTGGTAAAAGAATAGTTTCTTCATAAAGTGAAATCTGACCAGATGAAGAAATAAAGAAAGGCTCTCTCTTGGTCTGAAATGCTGACAAGAATACGATGATAAGGCACCCAATCATAAGAGGTTTGTATGCCAAATTAATAATACGAACGGAAAGAAAATGATTTGAAGCAGAATTTGATGTAAAAAATTTCTTGTTTTCTAAATTACAGAACTAAAGGCTCCCGTTCAAACAACACCGGAATAAAGTCAAGATTTTCTTTGAACTGTGGTATTTTTGTTTTTTCTGCGATTGTGTTATTAATTAACCTAAAATCAATCACAATGTTATTTCCGGCATTACTTTCGCTCAAAACTGAAACGATTTTAACTAAATTCATATTTGTATGCTAATGTTGCAACACAGCAAAGTTCTACCCCGCCCTTGATGAGTGGAGGGGATAGATCGTCCTGTCCTATTGGCTCTCTATACGAAGAGATAACATATTATTTCTTTCTCTAAAGTGCAAACATCTAGTGAATGAACCATAATTATAACCAAGTTATTGTCTGAGACTAAAATAGACGTTTTTAAGAAAATCAGGCGTTCTCTTAATTCCCTTCAGGATAAAAATTAAATTATAAAGATTAAAATTACATCTAAAAATGTTTACAATACAACTGAATACACTGTATGATGGTTAAGAAAAGTTAAGGCTAATACAGATAATTTCAAACAAAAAGGCTTCCAGGATAAAATTAAAAACTTTAATCTTAAAATGCTGTCAACGAGGTGTTTTCTTATCTACACAGTATGTACGTAGGGCGATAACAATCATTTTAAAGACTATGTGGTAAACGTAATTCTTTGTTTTTTATCATAACGTCAGAATTTTGAAAATAGCATCCCTTTTGAATATATAGTAGCAGAGCCAATGTGGAAGGCGCGGCTCGGGAGGCAACAGAAGCGTAGCCAACCATTATTTATTGTTTCCAAAGTGACTTATTTAGGAAAGATTATGTTAGAAATTAAAGATTGGCAAATATTTAGAGTAAAGAATTACGAATAACTCAAAACGAGAAGGGGATATTTGCAGTGGATTTAATCGAAGTTATTTATGTTGCAATACATTTTCTATTAGACATTCAATTTTAGTTTCGAGAAATAGATTTCATACAAATCATATCGTATGCTGACTATTTACTACGTCAGCATACGGAATAAATAAATGTTACTGGTTTTTTTTAACCTTTGTAAGTTGGGAAATGAAGTCATAAAACAATGCTATTTCAAAGTCTATCAAACTAATTTTCACCTGCAAATCAGGAAATGTGTGGTTTTGGTGTTTGACTTTAAGGGGCGGCAAATTATGTCTGCACCCGTGCGGCAGAAAGGCCGGGCGCGGCTCTTGATACAAGATACTTTAACATTTAATCTTTGTATGTTTACTCAATAACGATTCCCTTCGTCTTCATGAATGTTGCATATCTAAAGCACTTAACGTGGTCTTAACGTAACTTAACAAGGTCCTTCCTGATTGGAAGGACCGTGGAAAAAAGACTGAAGGAACACCAACGCCACATCCGCCTAAACCAACCGGAAAAATCAGCGATCGCCGAGCATTGCATCGAAAACGGCCACAGCATAAAATTCGAGAAATCCAAGATTCTGGCCCAAACAGATAAATTTTGGGACAGAATCATCAAGCAGTCAATTGAAATTAAACTAATTAGCAACAAATAATTTCAACCGAGACGACGGTTTCCAACTTCCACCAGCATGGAAACCCATTATCCGAAAAATAAGGGAGGAACGCCACCATGGGCCAACTACCAATCAGGTGAAAGGACCTATGGGGCTCCCCCGATATAAGTGAGACCAAGAAACGGCGATAGGCACTCAACCCTGAGGATGGCCGCAGTGATAGCGGCCGAAACGTCGACATTCCACCGAGAAGCCACCCGGTTAGCATCCCGAGAAGACTATCTTCAACATACAACAAAATAGCTCACCAACTCAAAGTAGGGAAAGAGAACGACTAAACCGAGCTGTGCGAAATGCTACCGATATTAATATTCAGAAGGAAAGATGTATTTACTTTGCACGGTAAAGCCGTGCGGCTGAATCCCAAGGAATAACAAGTTTGAAAAATAGCGACTTGTCTAGGACTCGAATCCAGTTATCCCACCTTCCGGACTGGCACACAAATCACTAAACCACCACACCAATACCACTGAACGACGCGGCATGGTAGTATAGTGATTCTAATTCCATTCCGGAAAGCGGGAGACCAGGGTTCGAGTCCCAGTCATGTCGCTATTTTTCACGCTTGTTATTCCTTGATATTCAGAACGTTCACTGACACCAATCTACCGAACACAAACTTTTGCGATAATGAAAAACACTAACTGAATTGCCCTTGAAAGAGAACGATTTCCAGATGTCTTCGACTTGGGACTTTCATTTGTGTTTACCATCTGCTGTATGAGGATAAAATGAGAAGCTACCTAGCAATATATCAAGCAGATAATCAGAATATGGGTGGGCAATAGATTTAGAATGCATTAACTTCGACCTTCTACCAATGAACACATGACCTTTTCCCTTTCATCCGGAAGCATTTGAACGGACCTCTACTCTCTATGGTTCAACCGTACTTTATTTGGAGTAAATCGCGAATGATTTCATCACGACCGAAAAGACTTGCTCTCGCCATGGCAAGGTGAGAATGACTCTCTCTCACGTTCCTCCAAACGATCACCGTTACACGTATACATGTACGTGTATCCAACGTCAGCCTATTATGAGTGAGCTCAAAATTAGTAGCATCTTCGAACATCAACGTTCGGTGTTGTTTCAACTAAATTTTTAATTACTAAATTTGTATTTTCCCATTAGAATAAATGGGGAATGTGGGCCCATATGGAAATAATAACAAAATTAATGATACGTTAACGAAGAGGATGCAATTTTAGCACCTTGCAAAAAAATGGAGGACTTATGGAGATTTTTTTAAATAAATCAAGTGAACAAGGAAAATTTTATGTTGTTGTTTGTTCGACATTATGGTTACCGTAAGGATATATATTTGTTTTATTTTCTGAGTAATTCATTTCGTCTTTGTTTTCTACCCTCATTTTGAATATTTCGTTTATATATTCCAACCATACTTTCAAAAGTGACCCTTTGTCCGTCCGTCCATCTCGGCAATGTTGAAGAGAAAAATGTGCTTTCCGTAGAGTAAATAGTTATTCCTCCGTCAAATTAATAGCATTTATTTTCTAATGTTTTCTTGGGAGTCCGCAATTAGCATTGCAATTATCAAATAAGACTTTCCCGTTGATTCACAACGGGAAGTTCAGCTAGTACGTAAATACAAGTCTCTAAGGTGTATCAATATCTACGGATCTACGCCATTACTAGCACACTACTGTCAGATTGAAAATAGTATAGACCTGGAATATGACGCGTTACCCATTAATGATCTGCCATAATAATGCGACATGTTATACATTGTTGGAAAGAGCATTTCTTTGCCTTTAAAATGATTATACATTAAGAGTCAATATCGATCACCTACTTAATCTGAGTCGACGTAAACCAAATCGAAACACTGTAAGATCCCGCAAATTCATGATTTGGTGATTTTAGATTTCAGATTTATACCCCGCAAGCCGCCAGTGATCCAAATGATTATAGGCTAACTTCTCTTACCTCGATCTTCTGTAAAGTTTTGGAGCATATTATAGCGAACTCAATAATGCGCTTTCTATCCCAGAAGGGAGCAATTAGTCATAGCCAGCACGGTTTCCGCAAAGGTAGGTCATGTGAAACTCAGTTAGCCCTTTTTATGAATGACGTAGCTAAGGCAGCAGATAATGGTGGTAGAACAGACGCAGTATTCCTAAAGGAATAACAAGTGTGAAAAATAGCGACACGACTGGGACTCTAACCCAGGTCTCCCACTTTCCGGGCAGGTATTCTAACCACTGAACTACCATGCCCAGTAACAAAAAGTTAAAGTCCCAGTCGTGTCGCTATTTTTCACACTTGTTATTCCTTTGGGATTTTCGTAGGTTTTCAACCTACTAAGTTACCTTCCTTTCCTTTATCCTTGCAGTATTCCCAGATTTCAGGAAGGCTTTTGACACAGTGTCTCACGTAAAACTAATTCAAAAGCTAATTGCCTACGAGATCGACAAGAAAGTGGTTGGATGGGTAAAATCTTTTCTCGTAAACAGATCTCAATGAGTTGCATTGGATGGAATTTTATCCAATGAGGTTTATGTCACATCAGGAGTACCGCAAGGAAGTGTATTAGGGCCGATATTGTTTCTAATATATATAAATGACTTATTGGATAGTGTAAGGAGCACAGTTAGATTATTTGCCGATAACACTCTTATATACAGAGAGATAACATCCGAAGATGATAGCAGTATCCTACAGAAGGACCTAAACGTTATATCAAGTTGGTGCAAAGATTGGCAGCTTGACTTGAATGCTCAGAAGTGCGTTGCTGTCTTTTACGCGTTCCACCAACGTAATTATCGTACAGTATGAAATTTTATCATACCCACTAGAGTTTGTGCGTCATAATAAATACCTAGGAGTTACACTCAGCAGTAGTTTATCGTTCAAAGAACATATTAGTGACATTATAGGAAAAGCAAATAGAATGCAGAGATTGACAAGTAGAACACTGAGAGGATGTCCATCAAAAGTCAAAGAAATTGCTTATTTTTCCCTCATTAGGCCTAGTCTCGAATACTGCTGCGCGGTTTGGGATCCACATGAAGTAGGGTTAGTATCAGATATAGAGATGGTCCAACGTAGAGCAGCTCGTTTCGTCACTGGTAACTTCAGGTTCGACAGTAGCGTTACGGCTATAATTAAATCCCTCGGGTGGAATTGGCTCCAAATGAGAAGATCGGATTATAGACGAAAGCTTTTCGACAAATCCATCGATTCAGAGTTTTTAGATGAAGTGGAAGACATAGTTATTCCGGTAAACAACGAGCGCGATCTCCGAGAAGTGACTACCAAGCGTTACAAGGAAGTAATCGCTAAAACAGATTGTTACTTCTGGTCGTTCTTTCCGCAGAGCATTAGAGATGCAAACACAATGGATTGGGTTAGGTCTTTGGTGTTGCTACACCCCCTGCCATGCGCCACTGCCGGTTTGCGGGGTATGAATCTAAATTCTAAATTTAGTGAATACCTTTTCGTGTGTCTCCTTGCCCCGGGCGGTCCTCACTGCTCTCTTCCACATCTCCCTCTTAAGAGCCGCTAATCCTCGACCTGATGACTCAGCCGTTGTGCTCTTCTCGGCTTTTCCAGCTGTCAGGAGAACCTTCCCACGTGCTTTGCCTTCCATTCCGATCACCACCATTATCAAAGCGTATGCCATCCAACGAGAAACTTGATCAGAACCTGAAAATTAGAGGTCATTCATTGAAGTTACCAAACCACTTCTCTGCACAGATTAGATTGGTATCTCTTTCACACTGTGATTTTTAAACAGGCCGATAAAGGAAATGTTATATACATCGCAAAACAAGAGCGTGTGATTTGCTCGATACTTTAAGCGTTGTCTTCTATAACGTCTTCCATAATGTCGATAATAAGAAAAAGTGAAACACAAGGAAAGTCGCCGCAACTGTCCGTTCGTTCTACGGCACACACACCGAAAAATCAATTTCTCAATCACATTAGAAGTTTAAGAACACTCAGAAAGCCGTACTTTTGCAGTCGGAACTCGCGTTTAGAGACAAATGAGAAGATCCGGATTACCGAATTCTGGGATTTCCCAGAAATCGGTAATCCGATTAAACGCGAGTTCGGACTACCGAAATACGGCTTACGAAGTGTTTTTAAACCTATAATTCATCAATAGCCGTCTTGAAAACCTTATCTTTCTCATTTATACATTCAAATTAAAACAATTTCATGATTCAAAAAGTTTTTACTTTTAAGGCACGGGCCTTCCGAAGTTGAAAAATTCGTTTTCTACTATCGACAAGGGTCCTAAGATATATTTAAAATTAGCATGACCTTTTGTAAGGTCGAATGCATAAACTGGATTGATACGACTGCCTCCCTTGCTTACCACTTGAAACCGGCCCTGATAATGGTGGAAGGATTTGCTTCGGGCTTGGATAATTCAATAAAGAGGCTTCGAGCTGATTACTAACCAGACACATACATATCTTAAAGCTATGGAAAAATTTTCGTGAAGAAAGGTTTAAAATGGTGAAAGATTTCGTTTGCTCTTATACGGTTTTCCATTAAAAAATGTGCCAAAAGTTCTGCCAACACCCGCAAATCGTCGCCTACCGGAAGAGAACGAAAATAATACTTAGAATATTCCGCTCAATAAACTTAAGAACAGGAATGAAGGATTGAAGTAATCCATCGGTCACCCTCTACCAAATATTAATTTGTCCTACATTTAGAAGAGGAATCCAGTTTTCGGTTTGATGCTGCCTTGTCTTAATTTTAGGAAAATAAATAATTCAAAGTTACAAATGCTCTTAAATGTGTGAGATCTGAATTTTCTAGTTTTAAAGTGACTTCCGTGAGAAAAGCCTTCATAATCAAATTATTCATCAAAGCATTAATCTTTTGCCTACTTCAATCGCAGGGGTAAAACTTGAAGATGGCCAAAAGAGTATGGTATAATCTCTCCATAACTGATGAAGATCACTAGGATTGCCGATGTCCAACAGAAATGCAATTTTGGTATTTCCTTCATCGAATGATTAACGTCGTTGGCTCCGGTCACAATTACATAAATTTTAATCGGTTATAATCGTAGAAATATTCTCTTTGTGGCATAGGAACCATTCTGTAACACCTTTATGATTACAATAAATACGTCTACACTTAATTTGACAACTCGTCAACCACAGAATGAAGTTGATTATGAGATACTGTGTGGAAATCACCCCTCGTTCCACCGATTTCCTCCTTTCCTGAAACTAATATACTTCGGAAAGTTCTTTCATTTACAATTATGTCGGGCTCCTGGATAACCAAGTGGGCTGCACGTGTACCTACAGTGGAAGAGTTCCACTATAGGTACACGCAGGTTCGATTCCTGGTGGTGACCCATATGTGCGAAATGGCCTTAGCTGTCAAAGCACTTGTACCAATTCTACCACTGCAAGTATGCCTTTTGCAATTATCGTCGCCCTAATTCTAAAAGAGTTAAAGTAATCTCTGATTTTACAGTGAAAGTTATTAATAATAAGAGGCGTAATACCTTTTTTTCGAATATCTTTTATGTTATGATATATTATTATATTCGCCATGACTCATCAGTATATAATTTATCAATACTCCGAGAACTAAGAGGTAAATATGCCCCAAAGTCCCATCCGTATTGGCAGTCACTTATCAGTAAAGTTGCCTAAATTTCGGAAAAGAAGAGACTTCTTTTCTTTTGTCTCCTCTAGCGTAGTGAATATTCTAACAATAAATAGTTCGCACATACATTAATTGAAATACATTCGACTAAAATTGGAATATGAAATATTATGTGTATGGAGCAGATGAGGAGAGGAATTTACGCCGCAAAGAAATTTTACTATGCAAATCATTACCAGGCTGCAAGAGTTACAATCTATCAACATATATATTATAAGATTTGGTTAACTTGATGTTATCGCTCCAATCATCAATCCACTTTGAAATAAATATCATCAAATATAAAGGTATCCCAATGCTCCTCTCACTGACCTCTTTTTCAAATTCAAATAAAGATCACTTGCTTTTTTCGACTTTAAAAATAGAAATCCATCTATTTTTCATTTAAAATATATCTTCTAAAGAGTAATCTGTCTCTCTTTTAGAAATCTATCATTCGCTTACACAAGTATTCTGTAAAACTATATTTTTAAGCAAATTTGAATGTATATGAAGTAAAAGAAATATTTTAAAGGGATAAAAAGGATTCCAAAAGCGTACTTTCGTCATACAATTTCATCCACTATGATTGCAACGGATGTTTACTTCAATATTTTCAGATTTATACTGACCAATAGCAATTTCCGTCGACTTAAGTCTCTAAATTACTATAATCTTAACTTACTATACTTACTGTCATCATAAAAATCGTGACGATACTTGTTATTTATACAATGTATATGAGAACTTTTAACTCGGGCGTAATACGGAGGAATAATTGGCAGTGATGATCACTCAACCGAAGTAGAAAAAGATTCAGAGAAACAGGAGCGTGACTTCTTCGTTAATAAAACTTATTTAGTCACGGCTCCGTTAATTAGCAGATCTCCTTTAAATAGAACGAGCATATCTGTAGGTAGCATATTTACGAGAGTAAAGTCTCCTCTACTCACATAATTTCCTACGATGACAACTCTCTCTATTTTCTGCAACATCGGTCAATTTCATTTTCGTACAATTTTTAACTCGTCTGACATAATAAGTTTTTTGTACCATCCTAATTACAGTTAAGCCTAAATCCGAAAAATATATAAAAATATAAATATCGAAAGCCTTGGAGAAAGTTTAACCACAATAATTGGTTTCTAAAATAGCGAATATAGTTTCGGCCTTAACTTGGTGGTACTCCATAATTAATAAAACACAAATGGAGAGAATGAATTAATTTATACTGAACCACACAAAAAATACAAAACACGACCGTTTCGATGCATGGCATCATCATCAGGTGACAATTTCACAAAAGTATCAAAAAAGAAATGGAAAAGAAATAATAATAAAAATACAAGATTAAAATTTTGTGAAATTATTTTTTGTAATTTTTTTGTGTGGTACAACATAAAATAATTCATTCTCTCCATTTGTGTTCTATTGAGAACAATTGGTTGTTGAATCGTCTCGTAAACCCTCAGTACCTCAACAATGATCGACACATTAATGGCAAACAATACACAAGATAGAAAATGCTTCCTTCGAACATCACCAAAAAAGATTAGACAAGGTCCTCTGCATTTCGTCTTTTATGGAGACATCGTCAGGGGATGCAATAACACCCTAGTAGTACAAGAGAGTATTATAAGTATCAAAAAAGAAACCAGAAACGGAAAAACAATTAATAATAAAAATTCAGGATTAAAAAAGGAGTTCGACAAGGTGATTGCCTATCACCCATCTTATTCACAGCAGATCTGGAAGAAGTTTTTAAACCCTTAGACTGAAAGGAGAAGAGTCTACGGATAAATAGGGAGCACATCAGCCACCTGCGATTTGAAGGTGATATGGGAAGGTACTACCCTTCGCATCCAAACGCAGAAGAAGCGAGTCTTAAAGAACTAAACTAGCTTCGAGTCTTCAAGAACTAAACTCAGCAGGATGGAAGATAGGATTAACCTAATGAAAACAAAGGTAATGTATAATTCTATATTACTCGCAGGTCAACAACCAGTATAACTGGATAAAATGCCTTTGTACGTCTGCTCAGAGTAAATATACCTAGGACAGCTGGTGACGACAGGAGAGAATAGCAGGATGAATGATGTGAACAGAAGAATTACACTTGGCTGGAGTGTCATTGAAAGAAACGTGTGCATTCTTAAGTCAAAATTGCTAATTGTCTTGAAGTGGAAGGTCTTCAACCGATGCATTTTACCTAACTTGAAATATGGAAGTGAAGCTTGGAAGTTATGCATAGGAATAACGTAGTAACTTCTAACTACGCCAAGAAGTACTGAATGGTGTAGGCTTGGAATCAAAAGAAGAGACAGGAAACGCAACACCTGGGTTAGGAAGATGACAGGAGTGTCAGACATCATAGATAAGGTAAGATCACAGAAATGGATGTGGGCAGCCCATGTTGCAAGGAGAAACGACAACCGATGGACATCATTAGTTCTGAACTGGATACCAAGAGACGTGAAGAGACCAAGAAGAAGACCAAGGGACCGATGGAACAGAGACATCATCATTTCTTCTTGGTTTTCCTCTTCGTCATTTTCTGTCTTCTTGTACAAGTTGGTGAAGTATTCCGTTACTGTCCTCAGTATTCCTTGTCTATTGTAAGTTGTTGTGCCATCTTCTTTCTGGACGACCAAGATTTGTTTCTTTCCCATTGCTAGGCATCGTCTGACCCTCTTCATACTCTTGTTGTTCTCTATAGCTTCTTGTACAATTCCTTCGTTAAAATTCCTTACATCTTCCATCATCGCCGCTCTGATAGACTTGCATAGCTCGACATATTCGATATTTTCCTTTGGCAAGTCTGAGTGCTTCAGTTGCTTTCGCTGTTTCATCATTTTCCTGGTTCTGTC
>KZ309483.1:166679-185998 GCA_000376725.2 Ladona fulva
TAGTAATTAATAATTAAATTATAATAATTAATAAAACCAAAACAAGCTGCTGAAATCTTTCCAAACAAGCTCATAAGTTCATAAGTCCCTCCGATTGGGAAACTAGTCCAAGGCAATCGATGAACGGGTACTTAGGACGAGCAATCACAATATTCAGTGTGCAGAACGTCTTCTTTGACATTGTTACACCTGAATAGTTAGTTTGATACCTTACTCATAAGGTTTCCCAGTACCACACGGCGAAAGGAGTCTTGCTGGGTACACTTGAAGATATATGTAGATGAAGTAAAACAAACAGCTTATTGTTAAAATAATACGAGTAAACAATTTTCATAGGCGTCAATAATGCCGTCATAAATAATAATAATAAATTTATAGTCACAGACATTTACATGTACAGCTCCGTCATATAAATACAAGTACAAAAAAAAATACAAAATTAAATATGATCAGTTAAAAATTCATCAATTGTATGTTGCGTTTTCTGATAAAGCACTGAATTTGAATTTCAGTAACGTAACCGAGTGTTTATAATGCAATGGAAATTTTTTTGTAATCGAAAACCAATAGACTTAGGTCTGAAAATGGAAGCCTTGGATCTATGGTGACAAAGATGAAGATCAGAACTTGATCAAAGATAATGGATATGCAAGTCAGAGTTGATGTTTAAAAGAGAAATATTGCCACGAATAAAGAAAACCACAGGGAGAATATATAAACAGGACAGCGGTAAAATATGGAATGCTCCAAAAATAGGTAAAGGAGGGATACAGGGGTGTGCTCTGCAATAATTCTAATAAGTCTTTATTGGAACGCGGCAGTAAATAGCCTTTCCCCAGAACAACAGACCAAGCAGTGAGCGAGACTGAATAATACAGCTGTAGCTGTAATATCAACATTAACAAAGTCACGAGGAAATGTTAGCAGGTAACAGAGTTTAAATTTGCAAACGAAATACATTAAACCGACTAAGTAATTATCAACAGCAACTAAAACTTTGTTCTGACATTCGAAATAATTTCATTGAATCACTTGAGTTAACTTTCTCGAAAAGCGGGAATCTCATTGGTGATCGTAATGATGCAATGATTTTGAAAGTTATTTTCCCTTCAAACTCAGAAATGTGCGCTCAAGTCTGTTCTCGTGTCGTTTCACGTAATCACGAAGAAAACAATGCGCACGAAGCTGAAAAGGAAACAGTGACAACTCAGCAACTCTTTTCAATTAGCATTTCTGTTCTTGAAAGCTGATGTAATAATTTCAGCTTTTCGCATAAACCCTTTAAGTACTTCACTCTGTTGTTGTACCGATTACTCCGCTAACTTTAGGATTAAAATACTTAATTTTATGTGAGGCATCAGCATGAGGAGATGCCGACCAAAGTGACGTGGATTTCCCTTAAAACTGAAACACTGTTTAATGGTTTCCCAATGTGAAGATCAAAATAAAAGAATTCTCTGTATGATCTTCCTGGGTCTTTTGAGAATCACTGAGCTAATATGATTTTCCAGGAAATTTTTGGAAAACTTCGTGGAAGAATTTTGAATTATTTAGGCTACGGTATTGTCAAAGACATAATGAAAACAATGGCAAATAATCTGCCTTGAATTACTCGAGTAGTGAATCGATGAGTCAAAAATGTTTCTCAAAGCGACCTCTAACCAAACTTACACGATGGAGCAAATCGTGAAGGAATTCATAATAAGACGTCACAGAAAAGACAAAAGAGCACGTTGGCTGGCAATTTGTACAAACACCACTAAGGGGCGGAAGCTGTGTTGCATTTTGGAGTCGATCGAGGTAAATATAGGGCGTCAATAGTCGGTCTCACTTTTATTTTTCTTCATATCAATAAATTCTGCATATAACTACCAAATCATATACTTTTATTTCGGTGCAAATTCTACAGGGGGTCAAAAGTGACCAAATTTTACGAAAAAAGCCGGTCTTCGTTTTTTCACAAATTTCTTCAACTTCAAGCCAACACTGAACCCAAATGAGCAAAATCGTCGGGTAGAAAACGATGTTGTATTATGAACCTACTCTTTATGCTTCGTATCACTTGGTTTCAATGATCACAGTAGAAAATGTACATAAGTTATACGACAAAATGGCGAACCCATATTTTATGGCAAATTTTCACCTAAAGCGAGGAAAATAGTAGTGATGTACCACGATGTACACGTGCTAACTTATACCACGCTGTTCTTTGAGGCTTCCTGAATAGGAATCTGAAATAAAATCCTGCGACAATTTGCGACGCCGATTTATATACCGAATTTTCGATGGCGATGCAAGAGCCATATCGGATTTGAGAGGATACACGGACCAACAGGGAGAGCTAGTGAGAACTGAGAGAATTTCCAATAAAACTGAAAATACATCGCGCACATGAAGTTATATCTTTCCGTTTATAATTATGAAATTAGTATCCAAAAAGCTTTTACGTTTTTCACCTTTTTCAACAATGTTTTCACTAATAAAATGGATATAATTTTGTTCACTTGGCTGATAAAACAATTTGGCGCGTATTTAGATTGTTGCCTAAGATATAAGTTCGGCGGCAAAATTTTTCTGTTTATTTTGTGAATGAAAATATTAATTTTTTGAAATTTTCTTCATGAACTACAATTTCAAAATATACAAAAGAGAAAGTTATATTATTTGTAGGAATTTATTGTTAAGATTCAATTTCCAAAGTTAGTACTTGTCTCAAATGTGTAGGACCATTATATCTAATTTAATTTTGCAAAAAAAACCAAAAGGCTGGAATCGATCAAAATGAAACTTACGTACATTTCTTACAGAAGGTCATCTGGAGTCATGGCATTTAAGGTTTATAACGAATTCTTAAATTTCAAATTTCTATCTAATCGGGAAGTGCGTGAAATTACTCCAATTCATTTCTTATGGGAGTTACTGGCATCGGATATATAAATATATACACGACGGTGATTATTATACAGGACAATGGAAATAATGGGCGCGCTATAACGAAATTGCCGCTCCATTTGGGAAACTTTAAGGCACGCGATTCTGTATTGCGTCGTAAAAAATTGATGCCATTCGGTAGAACTTTTAAAAAATATCGTCAAATGATAAATGTAAACACCAAATATCGAACTGAATATGTAAAAAGTTCATACGAAGAATCTTCCCACGATGAGAAAAATTGTTTTTAATTTTCGCCATGTAAGCCTCATTGATTAAAAGCCGTCACAACTACTTCCAACGGATGTCCTGCCGAGGAGGTATACCATAAAAAAGATGAGAAAACGGAGTTTCATTGGCGTCTAAAGCCCTTTTCTGAAATTTCAATAGCTCTGAAAATTTGAATACCCAATTAGTCGCATTTGATTAATTTGAGAGTACCCCTGCGGTGTGTAAGTTGTGCGGGTCAAGGAAGAGAATATCTGCACAGTCTTCAGCCTGAAGGCTAGTTTAAACCTCATCCCTCCACTATCACCTTCGGAAAGCTTCGGAGAAGAATCTGAGGAGGCAAAATGAGGATTGAGGTAGTGTGCCCTTTCCTCACTGAGCCAGAATGCTACAACCAGAACAAGCTCACGTAAGTGAAGCACTCACTGCCATGATTCAGCATCACCCATGCCTCAGTAGTTTTCATATTATCACAGCCATTAACAAAACTGAGACAAAAGTAAATGAAAAATACATTTTTCTCTATCCTGTACCGAAAGTCTAATGAAACACATCCCTCTCATCAGGGTGTGAAGCGAGGGAGAGTAGTCTCTCTAAAAAACCGCCGTTTTGCCGATTTCCTCGATAATGAACAATTTTAACCGAAGAATATGGATAACGTTTAAACAGTATTACACGCGAATAAAATTTTGAATGAATGATTATTCTTTTGAAAGTTTGTAAATCATTATCAATAGAAGAGAAAATGGTAAAACTATTACGATATACTCTGCATCAATGCTGTCCGGAGAGTTTTGATGGCGTTCGTTCCAAAGGTTAGTTTAAAGCAATGTCACTTTAAAGAGTTGAAAGATGTTTAATGTGTGTCTTTCTCTGATAGAATGTAGAAATATCAAAAAGGACAAACTATGCTTGCTATATAATCAGCATTCCATTGAAGTACTCGGGCGGATAGTTTGCGAAAAAAATACGACACCTGAATACATAGCGAATCGAGATATTCGATTAAAGGAGCACAGATTCACATCAATCTTCTGAAGATAAGCATTTCTTAGGATTTTCAACAACAGTTGGGTTGTTAAGGTTTCTCAACACGCACATGACAAATAAGACACTCACAAAGATATCAAAGAATGTGAGTCGTTTAAATTACTAAATTATCACTTCATTGAAACGTAAACAAAACTACCGAAGTTGTAGCTGAATTTTTCATTTGATTTACTAGTAAACGCCCCCGTCAAGCATGACGGGACTTAATTTAGTTTAAAAATATATCTATTATCGTATACATCTACTCCTCTTAAGCACAAAAAAATTCTGTCGTAAGATCATAACTACTCGATATATTTCTTATCATATAAATTATTTATAATATTTATTCTACTGTTTTCGAGAGTCATGAAAGCCTACTTTACGTAAATTTATTATAAGAATTGTAATAACTGATTATCCACGTCTACTTATATGGGGTAACTCATGAAATCAATGATCTACAATTGAACCCTCAGGTCAGACTTCAAATGGAAGAAATTTGCGAACGAAGAGAGCGTGCAATTTGCAGGTTACAAATATTCTGGATCTTCAGAAATGTCAGGCTTCGCCCCTGATGTGTGTATTAGCTGTTTGCTAAAATGACAATGTAAGTACAATTTTAAACGTTTATTATCTTTAACTAGAGAAGTTTTTCATCTCGCAAGCTACGATAAAACGAGGGAATAAGTAATGGTGATATCTATATAGGGCAAGCACCATTTTTAAGATGAATTCGAATGGAAGTGCTTTTAAATTTCTCACCCTCCAAAACATTCCTCGCCATCTGCGAATATTAACGGAAGTGAACCCAAAGTATAAGGAAGAGAAGAGGGAAATCGAGAGAACAAGGAAAAGATTTTAGCCTTCGCCATGATGATAACGAATTTCCATCGCAAGACGAAAAATAAAACGGGTCAATTAGTTAGCGTTTATTCTGAGTCTTGACCTTGATATGGTCGACCATTTGCGATCAGTTCCTCGGGGTTGATTCTTCTTAAGGATGTGTAAATCGCCAAACAGTAAAACGTAATATTGGTTCGTAAATTTTAGTATCTCAGTTGCTCGACGACCAAAGCATACTACATATTTACTTTACTGAGGACTTTTTCAATTTCTTCATCTGAGGATTTTTTACCAATTTTTCCAATCGATATTGAAGGCGGATAATTCTTTCCTCCTACTACTTAAAACAACACTTAAGATAACAGTCTTCGAAACACTATTTTCCCGGAAAATCTCCGATATAAAACCATTATTATCTCATAATTTGGTTTATATAACATTGCAGGTAAATTTTGAAAGTATTCCGCTTCAGCTTTGAGAAAAAGTTATGAAAAAGTGGCAAAACGAAAGAGGTAAAGCAGATAAGAGGGAAAAACGAGAGGTTGGTTGGAGATAAGCCGCTTAAAAGAAGATCCGGAACACTCCTACAGAATGTGACCGACAGACAGATTCGAGATAAAGAAGATCACACTTGAAAACGCCTAAGATATTCCGAATAAATAAAGAAGACCAAAAGAGTTGGCCTTGATAACCTAAGAGAGGAAAAAGAACAGCATTATCACGTGTCCTTCACATCCAACAAGAAAATAGCAGCTCTTCTAAGATGGTCAACGCTTGGAGAAAACCGCTTGCTTTCTTTGTTTCCATCAAAATTGGGTATTTAAATTTGTTGTAAATATTCTACTCACTTCCTGCAATAGATTCGTTAATGATCTCTAAGAGGCCTTCCACTCTCCAATGGAAGCTATTTTCCATCCTCGAATGACCTCGAATGTAGGCCTCCCAATCGCTTTCCATTTCTCTCTATTCTGAGCTTCTCGTCACCATGTTATCCCTAAATACTGAATGCGGTTTCTTTCTGTTCCATCGGTCCCTTGGTCCTCTTCTTGCTCTCTTCGCGATTTCTTGATTCTTCTTGAAATAAGTGTTTGTTATGTACATATTGGTGCACTCTGCAAACTCTACCTCCCGGAGAACCATTCGGATGTCCGGGAGGTGGTGGCATTACAGAGGTCCATCATGAAGAAAAGAAATAACCCCCTACACTTCGCAACCTACAACTGCCGCAGCTTGAAGAGCGAAGACCGACTCCTGGAACTGCTCAATGAAGCAGAGAAGATAAAGTGGGATGTCATCGGACTAAGTGAAGTAAGAAGAAAATCAGAAGAACTAGTTACGCTCAAGGAAGGGCATATTTTCTATTATAGGGGAACAAAGGATGGAAGACTTGGAGGAGTTGGCTTTTTGATTAACAAGAAATGGAAAAATAGTGTGGAGAAAATTGAAAGTGTATCTGACAGAATATGTAAGCTCATCCTAAGGATAAACAAGCGTTACTCTGTTCAGATCATCCAAGTTTATGCACCAACAGCAGCAAGCAGCGAAGAGGAAATTACAGATACAGAAATACAGAGATATATACAGGAAATTCGGCTAATATTTTCAGCTACTTCCCATTTCAATTTTGTCTTGATACTTGAATGTTAGTTTTTCGAGTAGCATCTTCGTGTAGCATCTTTATTTCATAGTTATACACCTCGAATTTCCATCACTAAACGATCCTTTGTCTACCGTTTGTCACATCTTATCTCGATCTCCTTTATTTGATCCATCTGTATGAGTTTTCACTCAACTATGACTCATATTGTTATCTGTACCTTTATTTGAAATTGTAGTTAAATAATTAGTTTTATTTTTATATTTGTCCGTTTATGATTCTATTTTTTTCCATTTAATATACTTCTATGTTGCATTATACTTTTTTGTTACATGGTCTGTTCTCGATCCATTGTAAAGGTCTTGCGCTGTTTATGGGTATTTTTTTAATTAATTAATTGTAGTATTTCAACCAATCACGCTCTAGGTTATGACCGCACGCGTTTCATCGGTTTTTAAAAATATCATAGATGCCAGCGCAAGAGGCTACCAGATAGCCAAGTGGGTTCTTTAGTGAAAGCGGCCGGGGGTTCGATTCCTGGCGCGTGTGCGAAATGGCCACAGCTGTGGAAGCACTTCAAAAGAATACTACGAGCACGTGACTGCCTCCTCACTTTTTTCTGCGAGAATTAATTACTAACTCTCTCAGGCTTACTTCAACCAACTTTTACAAGTTACGGCACTATTTAATTTTAATAACTCTAAATAGCGGTGACCTAAGGACTACTTTTATCGATAACAATTAAACTCTTAATCGATAAGAATTTTCTGTAATTATAAGATTCACAGAGAAGACTTGGTGGAATTGCAGCACAACGAGGCTCTGCTAAATGAAACATAGTTTTAAATATGTTCAAAAGACTATCGCTAATGCTCGATGGTTATTTCCTCCAATAAAATCCTTCTTACTTCCTCTTTTCCTCGGCTTGAAGATGGATATTCCTAGCCAAAACTAGTCGCCGACGAAACTAATACTTTGAGGAGTGGTGAAAGTGATAAATCCCTTGTTATTTTAAACTGTGTTTTGCTCAGTAAATCTCCGGAAGTTTGCTTAGTATGAAATAAATATTACCCTTACCGAGAATCTCGGCCTTGATAAAATACAGTTTATCCATCAGCCAATCGAAGAAATATGCTTTCTCCATCGGCATCTCAGTCGATCTAACGCAAACTTCCAAAATTGTAACGATATTTAAGCATTAAAGTGCTTATTTTCAAAACAAAATAAGTATCTCTTTCCGAACTTTAAATCAAATCATCAAATTAACGTAAAAGCGTTTTCATGTCAAACAAGTATGTATTGACAGTAGATTGATGTCCTTCCATCAAATTTACATTCTGGTGTATTTTCTTGGTATTTCTATTGGCCTCTCTATTATTAGCATAGTTTTCGTAAGCATTTAATGTCACTTACAGAAGGAAACATGAATGCCTTCCAAAAATGTATCGAAAGAAGAAAACGCCTAAGTATAACACAATGACCACAGCAAGATAAAGAAATCTACTAGGAATAAAGGAGTGAAGAGAAAAAGACAGAATAACGTGTGGGTTTTGCATTGGTCATTGGTCATTCCTCGTCAAACTATTCGCTATTGAAAAGAATATTATTTGGAAAATAGTAGGTGCTTCAAATTGAAATTTATATCCAAATTAACAAGGATTTCCCACTTTCACGAAATTACTGATTTTTTGAGTCACCAAAAATATTTCTTTCAGACCCTCAAAGTTGAAAAAAATAACATTATTTAAACAAAAGGGTCAAATTTCCCATGAAATAGACTACTTGTTTATCGGAAAACTCTGTCATGATCACCACTGTTTATCAAACAATATTCGTTTATACAAAAAGGAAAACACAAAAAAAGCGCTATTTCAAAATTTTAATAAAACAAATAAATACACGACACGATACAAACAATACACGATAAATAAACAAGTTCTAGAATAGATTAATGAAAGGAAAACGCTCCCTCAAACCATACACTCCAGAAATATCAAATTTATCGATCATATTATAAGACATAATGACTTCGTTAAAAATATATTGGAGGGAAAAGTATTGGGAAAGAGGACGGCCTGGAATGGCCTTGCTTAATACTGTCAATTAACAATTGCAAGTCATATGAAAGCAGCAGTTTCAGAATGAGACGAGTGTCTGCAGCGAAAAAGCACTGACTTTTGAAAAAAGAAACCATTTACTTTATTTCCAATTCATTTCAGTCGCTCAATTTCGCAAGCTTTTCGCTCTGTTTTGACTCTAAAGATATTTTGTGACTATTAAAATGACTGTTTGGAATAAGTAATCTTCTTAGCCTCATTAAAATAACACCTCAGGTGGATTAATTTACCGAATCATAGCTGAGGAGATTCCCACAATCATCTACACCACTTTAATCTCCGCTGCGTTATCTAATCGACATTTATTGTCTCAACGTTCAATTATGATGCGGGATTGCCGTTTTTATTTTCCTTGTAGAACTTTGGCATCGCAAGAGCTGTCTAAAGGCCATTATGAGATGTCTACTTTTAGCCATTGTTTTTCCTCCAATCTCCAGATGGTTACTAAGGTGACGACCTGGTTGATCCTGCCAGGTCTGTGTAGAACTGGAACCGAAAGCTACCGAAACCTGTTTACAGCTCACATTTTCCTGCTTTATCATCAGACTGATTTGCTCGAATATGCCAATTTCGCCTGGATTTTTCACGGTGAATGTGAAATAGCCAACTGATAAGAAAGAAATCTTAGGACATACGTGATCTTAAAATGCGAATTACCTTCCGTTTCCGTTTGATTTTACATTCGTTCTTTAATCATTGATGGATATCTCTTCCTTTTTTTCCTCATAGGCCATTTCCTTTTTTGAAATCTCGTGGAAAAGTTTTACATAGAAGGCATTCTTTATCTACGCCGCGCCCAGTCTATCTGCCGGTGCGAACATCATTTGCCTCAGTAATTAAATAGCAACATCATGCATAGTACCCTGATTTGCAGAACTGAATTGCTTCTATTTTGAAAGACTGAAAAAAACATCGTTTTATGACTTTAATCCACAGCTTGCACTGGTCACAAAACATCAGTAACAATTAATTATGCATGTTCCGTATGTTGACATAGTGAATGTTCATTATGAGTTAATAGTTCACATTACTTTCGACTATCATTATCTTAGGAACAATATTCGCCGGAAGAGTCAATAAAACACGCAAAGCTATTTGCAAATTCGGAAAGACCCTGATCAAATTTCTAGAAAATGTACATTCCAGAATCTGATGTGGATTTATTCTTGACACTAGAAAATATTTTATTGATTACAATTTTTCGATTAAATCTACTGTCCAAATATCACTTTCTCGTCTTAATTTATCCCTAATTCTTACCTCTAAACGTTTGCCAATCTTTAATTTTACAATCTAATCTTACGGAGATAAGTCGTGTCTATCGCACAGAAAACAACAAATAATGTTGTTGTAGTAATAGTAATGGTTGGCTACGCTTCTGTAGCAACCCTTTCCGCCGCCGCCGGCGCTCGGGTGCTTTGCACCCCTTGCACCCATACAAGGACGCGGCTCTGTCTACGCATTTCCTACACCGCAAATCTTACGTTTACCGTTTACAAAATTTGGAGCATAAAAACTCAAAATAAATTCGGCCTCGAATTTTCTGGAAGTCAATATTCAAGGTTACAAATCAGGTTCTGATAACACATTCTTTAATTATTTCCGCACATGTATTTTTAAAGCAAAACTATTTTTTCGATTTTATACTCAAGATTTAATTAGGAAAGCGACGGAAAAAGGTTTCCGCGAGGTTGCTTTCCGAAATACCTTTATCGAGATAAAATAGTTTGTAAGTAAATAGTAAACCAAAAGCGATGCCCAGAGAGAGAATAATTTCCCCACTTAAAATTACGAATGGCCACACTTGAACGCTTCGAAGAATTCTGCTTTTTGGGGTGGCAAACACAAGAGAGAAACAGCCCACGCAAAGAGAGCATTCAAACAGAAAAAAGATGGCTTATAACAAGTAGTGCTTGGATAGTATGAAACGTAGTAGTAGTACTGTTAAAAGTGCTTCGACAGTTGAGGTCATTTCGCACGTAGGATCCCACCGAACCCGGGACCGCTTTCACCAGAGTCGAAAGCGTAGCCCACTTCGCTATTTGATAGTCCCATTGGTAGAAAAAGATTCATGAAATAAGGAGTCAATTTGTATGGGTAAAACTCTTACAGCGGCGGATAGGACAAGTTTGGAAGCAATGTGATTGTAATGCTACAGAAGAATGATGAAAACAAAATGAACAGTCGAAAATTTTAATGAAAAAGAGTTGAAGATGAAATGAGAATGAAAAAGTTCTTTTTAAGAACAAATAAGAGGGAAGTGCCAGGAAATCATCGATGAAATGTGAGGAAAGTTATTTGAGCACACACACAAGTCTCCTGGAGTAACTATTGGAAGGAATGGTGGAATTAAAGTGGAAGACCTATGTGAGATTATAAGAAACGGTAAATGGTTAAAGCTAAGAATTATGAGGGAATTAGGTGAATGGCTGAGGACAAGACGGCCTGGAGAGTTGAAACTGGCCAACTGTTGGATTGTTGACCCATTATGATGATGATTGATATTAAGTTCAGACCAATGAAGAACTCCTTCAAAGATCAAGTCGTCTTTGGAAAAAAATAATAAATAGACGATGAAAATTAATCGGGCACACACTTATCTCCTGAAGACTGATTAAGATGAAAGGTATGTTGTTGAAAATGAAATGAAACAGTTGTTGGTTAGTGTGAAAGACGGGAACCGTGAGAAGATGAAGCAAATGGGAGATCTTCGGATTGATAGCCCTTGGTGATGATAAAATATAAATATATTTCCATTATATAATACTCGTTGAATAAAAGAGCGTTATATTTTGGGCTATTGACACTTTTTTCTTCTTCCTCCTTTTCTTCTGAAATACTTATGCTCACAATAAACATTACACTTTCCTTCCGAAAACTCGTACAATGATTACGCTACGAAAAGTTGAAAATATTACTTTGAGAACGAAAAATCTAAAGGAATACTGAGAGCGAAAAGAAATTCCGTTTTACGAATGAAATTGAAATTATTAGGCTTCGAATGACGCAATTATAGAACATTCTGAGAAAGAAAAATGCTATCTTTCCTTTCCGAATTAATACGAAAATCTTCTGATTGGGTTCAACGTGTTAAAGTAAAATAAAAATCACTAAAATAAACTAATAAACAAACAAATAAATCACTAAAATAAACTAATTTTTCACAAACTGAACTTTTAACAACACTTGATTCCAATCCGTAGATGCCCCGGATAGATAAAGAACTCGACAATTTCGTCGGAGGTCCAAAACCGAGAGATATTAATAACTTCTAATTCTCTTGGTTCCTAACAGAAAATCAAATATTATCATTATTCCTACCGCGTTCATATATTTCAGATAAAATACTAATAATTGTTTTGTATTCACTGGTTACCAGTGATCCGCATCTTTCTCTTTTATTTTGTAAGTATAGACACATGTCCTGTTATGGATAACAGATCTGATTTCTCGCGTTGTGATCCTATTTATGATGGCGATTGTCATTTATGAATAACAATCGATAATTTAGGACTCGCAGACAATTTACATTTTCAAATTCAATATTTTTTCAGTCTCTGCGATTTGAATTTTTCCTCTCTTCGTTCGTGTTAATATCTTATTTTTTTTATTATTATTATTATTTATTATTATTATAAGTACAAATGTTACAAATGGACAACTAGTCCGGTGGTAACATATAAACGTATACACTAATGTTCATCTTTAACGCCTTGAACTTAAAATCAGAGACCTAAAACCCTTTAATTGATTTAAACGCATTATCATAACTCTATCTAACTTCGTGAATTCGTGAAACCTTGGCATTCGCATTTTCATCGATAGCTTGAATGAACCTCTGTGGTATAATAGTCCGCAATTTTTCTGTTTCGCAAATGTTAATAGAAAAAGCGTTTTTCAATAAAGACAAATTACATGGCGTAAAGATATCAATTTCCTCTCCATCTGATAAGGATTTTATTTATGGATACGCATTTCCGCGTCTTTTCAAGAGATGAGCTTCAGAAGTCGTGGCTTTCAAATATTCGGATACTTGCCCGCAGATTGCAGTTCATGCAACCCCATTGGCTGCTTAGAATTTTCACTTTTGAGATATATGTTTACGAGTCGGTGTAGATTTCAACCGAGGCACCTTACAGTTTATCTGCATGAAAATACGTAATTACGAATAAATTGATTCTTGTAACCCACGAAATAACATTTTCTTCATATCTCCCGAGTTAAGCCCTGGTCAACTGCAGAGGAACTCACGCAACTAACAAACCATGGCATCGGCAAGCAGAGCGCGAACGGCATTCTGTCACGACTGGTATCCGCGGATTGATGCAGACGGAGATTTAAAAGGCGGCGTTTAGGAGGTGTGAATTAATATGTGCGTATCAACCGGAATGTGAAATGTACATTTCCGCTCTTCCGACACCCGTCCTTGTGACGCCACGCGGTCCTTCAGCTGTCCGAGGCCACCCACTCGGGCGGAAAGTGCCTCGACATGGACGCCGAGAGCAGAAGACGTCTCTTGGCGACGCCCAAAGACGACTTCTTTCCAAGCTGACCTCCGGATAGAGAGGATTTGACCTATGTCCCCTTTCCAATGACCGCTCAGGAAAGAATGAACGAGGATAACTGTCATTTTCAATTTAAATGGTATTGCTCTCATATAGGGCTTCAAAATTATATTTGATGGTAATGTTGTGTATCACAGATGGCAATCACAAAGAGGAAAGATAAGCGACGGAACTCCCGCATGGTTGAGGATTCACCACTGATGAAATTATTTTCCATTAAAGAACGCGTTCGATTAGTCGATTTAAAGTTTTAATATTAGTCGATTTAAAAACCCACGAGACAAACTTTATTTTTAATCCGACAATTTCCTAAAGGGTTATCAAAATAGTTGGCCACGTCAGGGGCGGATTAACGCTATCAGACGTCCTGGGCGCAAAGATCTAGTAGAGAGCCCAACCAGGAATTATGAGTAAGAATTCGAATTCTTTCATACTCAATTTCTCTTCTAAAATACTCAAATAGATAGAAATCTCAGTTTCTACAATACAGCAAGAATAAACAAACAAAATTTGAATTACAACACAAAGTATTCCCATAAATTACAATAATGACGGATGGATTTTTTTCATTATATAGCGACAGAAGTACTGTATTCTATAGACGTATCATTTAGACACACTCATTCTTGATGCGAAATACCAGAAGAATTCGTGATTGAGAATCTAGCTTATCTAGATTAGCTTAGCCCTTAGCTAACGTTGGAAAAACTTAAGTCTTTCCTTCAAAAAATAAAATTATTCTCTATTCTTATCAGTCTTATGATGCTGATTTGAGTGCATCGAAACCGTTGTTGTTGTACAACTTCTCTTTACTGATGAATAAATATTTTTTTGCTTCTTTGGAAGCAACTACCAGGCTCCCGGATGCCCGAGTGGACAACGCGTTTAACTTCCTTGAAAGCGGTCCCGGGTTCGATTCCCGGTGCGAAATGACCTCAGATATCGAAGCACTTTTAGCAATACTACTACTATAAGCAACTACAAGCGATGCAGTTGATTATTTTAATAAAACCTCGAGGTATTTTCGATATCAGTAGGTCGGTAGTGTATCCAGAAGAGACTTGAGAGAGGACATGGCGATTTCGTTTTTACTGATACACAACCTGGATATGAACTAAGAAAATCTTGTTCTTATTGTTATGAGTTTTCTTGAATAGATTGATAATAGCATAAAACAGAAAGGAAAACGTAAAGTCATTCACTCAACATTTTGAAGGGAGGGTTCGTACGCCCAATTCACTTGCATTTCCATTCCGTCGTTTCTCGCAATCCTCGACGGTGGCAGAATATTGAAATGCAATCTGCAGTCCGCTGCATTTACTTTTCCTATTGTAAAAATTAGTTTCCTCTAAACATCAAGCAATTAGCATTCGATCGTCCCTTTCAAAAAGTTCTCTCCCAATGTATTTGCAATCTTCATGGAACGTTAAAATTAGTTTATTCAACAATAAATAAGGAAATTCGTAGATTCAAGGAGGTAGAAATAATATTACAAAGATGACGACGCATTCGATGAGAACACTTCAAGAAAAAATCCAAACAATTAATCAAACAAAAATATAGTAAACGACCTCATAAAAAGCTGACAAAATAAGTACAGATTTTAACGGAGAGCAAAATGAAAGATGGGATTACCTAAGGTAAACTACTCATAATTAATCCAACCTCTCTCTATTCTTTCTTATCCTCGAGATCGAAGACGAATATTTTCGTTTTAAAAATATGAAAGGTAGTTGAAAATCAATCAGGCTAACTTAGATATTAACTTTCTCATCTTAGAAATTGAATTTAATGAGATTTTTTCAAAATGTATATACATCGCTAGAAAAGTTCTATAAAAAAGACGATATCGCGCAATGACACTACTAATATTGATTATTAAATTAATAATAGTTATAAATATCGATCTATAATATTAGCCATTGCTGGTCTGTTTTTGTAGAAGGCACGAAAATCCTTCAAGAATAATGCGTTTAAAACATGAAAGAATGAATGAAAATGAAAAAAATTGAACTAACAAATTATTGTTCCTCGAGAAAGAAAATCAATCGCCCGATGTGTGTCGAACCAGAAAAAGAGAAAGGCATATTCAAGTTAAATTGTGCATACGCAATCAAAAAGGCGGAAGATATTAATTAAAACTGGGTAAGAAATGTAGCATAAAAACAGTTTCTATGGATATCAACCTACCTAACTAAGCGACGTTTGTCGAATTCCAATTTCTTCGCTGCTTATCGTCAAATTTGTAAGTAATTTTATATTGAATTATATTTATATGAGCATAAAAAATGGTTAACGGAGTACGGAACTTTCAAATGTACGCGAACTCAAGTCATGGTTTCATTTCAATAGCAAATTAAAGTCGTACGACACAACAGGATCTTGCGAGTTTCATCTGTCGTTTTCACAATAAGATCAGTCGATCTTCTCAAATTTTGAATTTGAAAATCGATTGCACAAAATTAAGACTCAAACTTAACGCTGGGCGTATAGGACTTGCATGAGTAAGTTTCATAGGAAACTCACCTCCAAGTACACAAGAGAGCGGGGTTTGTGCGCCATCTTTTCTCTGAGCTAACACAACTGCATTCTATGCATTGCTGAGTAAGACTAAAGACAAACATTATCACCCGGCTGGAAACCCGAGAAGCATTCCTCAGTCAAATACACCGGGAAAGCATCAGATCCTTTTTCGAGTAAGACTAAAGTTGCGCTAAATCATTTTCCCCTATAATATTTTATGTATCCTAGATTTAAGTTAACACAGTTAAATTTACAGATTATCCGACAGAAATACATCAAAGAAAATCTCTCGAATCAAGTCAGGCGAAAGTATAAAAAGAACAAAAATTCTTTCTAAGAATAAAGCAGATAATTATATAAAAAATAAAATTGTAAATGTTCGGCTGGATATGCCACGAAAGAAGTTAAATCGAGGTTTCGCTTTATGATGAATATATGAAGAAACAAACGTTTAATATAAAATATTTTTTTAAAACTAACTAATAGTGGCAGCCTTAACTACGAGGCGCTAAATTTAGCGTTATTTAACAGAATGTTTCTCTCTTTTCCTTTCAGTAAAAGTTAGTTTAATGAACTGAAATAAATAGTCTGCATTTTCGATTAACTTTCTGAATGTGAACACAGACCACTTATGGCTGAAAAAGGATATTCAACATATAGGGTTGTCACCTCTTCCGNGATAGATAATAGGTCCCTCTTCAAAAATGCAAACAATACAGAGTATAATTAAAGTGTCAAATCAAATTATTGAGTATAATTAAGTGTTAAATACAGAGTATAATTAAAGTGTCCCCTGAGTAGGCTCTCCCCGAGAAGTTAATTCCAGAGACTTGGCAATTGAATGACATTAACGCTGATGTACGGGGAATGAATAGTAGTGGACCAGCATACAATGATAAATGCCCCGTGCTGGCAAAGAGGGGATTCCGTAGCATTTTGTTGTCACATACTAAACTTATTAATTAACTGTTACTCTGTCGCAAGGGCTGAGGAAGCAGAGTAAAGGGCCCCTTGGAAATGTACCCTCGGGCCCCTTTTCTTAGATGGCCGACCCTATAAATGTCACATATCATACAAAAATAGAACAAGAAAACTGACTTCCTAAAACAATAAATTAAAGCAATAAGTTAGGGCCTCCGGATAGCCTTGTGGGTAACGCCTTTAATGAAAGCGGTTCAAATCCCGATGAGGGCTCACGTGCAAATGAAGCACTTTTGATATTAGTACTACTATCAGTTCAGTATCTCTTAGTCAGGTATTATATAAATTTAATTATTACTATTTCACTCTTACGGTGAGGTTAGGCCGAAATGGTCTCTCTTCCACCTGACCTCTAGCGTTATTTACATGATAACAATATTACACTTAATGAACCAAAAACAATTGACTGGAATTAACTTAAATCTAGAAAAATAAATCAAAATTTTCAACAAATTCAAACAACATTTTTACGGGGCTTTTTATGAAACTTCAAATATAAGTGCAGTATTTTTTAGTGCATTTTGGGATCTCCTAAACCGTTGAGTTCACCTTACCCACACTCTACACCAGAGTTTCCCAAACTTTTCCTCCGGCGGAACACTTAATCAATTCTACGATATCAGCGGAACACCTAGGCTACTTTTTCTTAATTCAAAACTGAATTCATACAAGAATTATCATTCTTCGTAAGATTCCGCGGAACACTTAAAAACTCTTCGTGGAACACCAGTGTTCCGCGGAACACACTTTGGGAAACCCTGCTCTACACCAACACCCTAACCTTATCCTTTTGAGCTAACCGCAGCCAAAAATACGAACTTCTGATAATCCAACAAATATCAAACGATATTACTGCGGCGAAATAATTCAAGAATTGCCAGAGACAAACACACCGATATGAATTTTCCGGATAGTTCGACGGTTACTGTTCGGTCTTGTCAGACACAGCACCACAGTGTATAAAGTTGGCACAACTACAGGGGAGACCTGAACTTATTTTGACACCTTAGGTTTTCAAAGATTAATGCACGACTAAGCTATCAGGTTTGGCATTTGATTCGTTGAGCTTTCTACTCAGGATTTCTTCAAATATTTATCCGATAACTTTGGCATTCGAATAAAGAGTGAGTACATGAGTTTCGACGACAAGTTTTCACAACCGACTGAAGCCGAGTGCATAATGTGGCAAGAAAGTAACAAACAAGTGATTAAAGCAAAATTTCCCACCTTGCTCATCTCCTGTCCAAATGACCACTCAATGAGTCACGAGACGACGCCGCTGGACAGCCGCTGGGCGAGCAAAGTGATAAACGATACCATGTGATCGACTGAACGCGGGCAAGTGTGCGATGAGCGACGTGCGATATCAAGCCACTACTTCCCGGCATTCCCACACAAACGCATCGTTCCCGCCACCTAACTCACGCCCCGCTGCCCTTCCCCACGCCGTTCACCTCCCCTTCACAAACTAACGCCCCTCGTTCCCTGAGTCCCTTCCCAACTTTATCTGCCTCTTGCTAGCTTCCTCTATGCCATTCGTATGACTATTTTATCGTTCTTCGTAGCCATTCTTAAAATTCCTCGCCGCCGATTTTGTTTAATGTCGAAGCGAAGAAAGTACCAAGCAAGAAACAAACCCCTCTGTGCGATCGACATCCTGTCCATTTCATTCTCGCAAACTGAGTTCCAAAGATATTTATATAAAAATATATAACTCGCCTTGTACAGAACGGTTTCCGATACAGCGAAGTTTTTCGCTGAAATGAAATGGATAACTTAGAAAGTTATAATTCTTGTTAAATGTGAGCCTAAAAGAGAAGTTAACTGAAAATTTTATATACATTTCACGATGCAAAAAAAGAAAATAAATTACCCAAACGATAAATTTTAAACCGTACGATTTATTCTATTCTATCAGGACTAAAATAATTAAGAAAATAAAAAAACTTACAGCGTAAACTCTTCAAAGAAAAGAATAATTCAGCGTTGAAATGATAGAAAGTTGTTTAAATCGCACGTCCGAGGCAATTTTAACGACTTTGTCGTGAATATAAATGAATTACAGTAATGAAAATTTAAATCGCATTTTGAATAAACAGTAAAAAAGACTCTTAAATAGCTAATCTTTCGGCGGTGATTACAGCAAAACGTCCATCGTGTAACGGCTCATCCAGAACTCACTGCACACAATCACCTCATCCACTTCAGTTTCACGGGACACGGAACATTTCCGGATTAAGTAAGCCGTGTTGTGCGAGGTTATACCATATTTCTAACTTTCCCTAGCTATCCCATCTGCATGGCTCTCCGAGAAATCTTGCCATCCTGGACGTTTCGCAATTAAATCCAAATATCCACTTACAGGATGATTTCCCTTTCGAACATGTTTTCGCAACAGTGCTACTTTCTGAATATGTAATCGCTAAAGGTTAGAAGATATCTCTTGCACCCTGATTAATTGTATAAATATTATGTATAATATTTAATATTTATAATATATAT
>KZ309483.1:193871-212780 GCA_000376725.2 Ladona fulva
CATTCATCAAGATGAAAAGGTTATTGACAAGCAAGCTGGACATGAAATTAAGAAAGAGGTTGATGAAATGCTATGTTTGGAATGTGTTTTTGTATGGATCTGAAACGTGGACAATTAGGAAAGCGGACAGGAAGAGAATAGAGGCGTTTGAAATATGGACATGGAGAAAAATGGAAGGTATAATCTGGAATGATAGAGTAAGAAATGAGGAGGTCCTTCAGCGCGTGGGAGAAGATAGAATATTAATGGGTATTATTATGAAACGGCAGAAAAACTGGGTAGGACACTTCCTAAGACATGAAGGACTTTTGAAAATGGCAGTGGAGGGAGCGGTGGAGGGAAGGATGAAGAGAGGGAGAAGGAGAAGAAAGCTTTTAGATGATGTAAAAGGAAGAGAAGGATATGCATTGTTTAAAGCTAAAGCCTTGGGAAGAAAGTTATATTAGGACCAATTACGCCAAGGACCTGCCACTTGGCAGAAAACCGATGATGATGATCCATACAAAGCTCATTGTCCAAGTTTCTTGAGCTAATTGTCTTTAATAGACTTAGTTCCTTTATTGACAAACACTCACTCATTTCCTATTCTCAATATGGTTTCAGAAAAGGCAAATCTACTTGCTATTTGGAAATTAATTAACAATATAGGAGATCAGCTTGAATATAAAAATAAAACCATTGGACTGTTTTTTGACCTTACTAAAGCCTTTGATATGGTAAACCATGAAATCCTCTTGAATAAGATGGAATCGTTCAAGATAAGTGAGACTCCACTGAAACGGTTACAAACAATCCTTAGTGATCAACATCAATTTACAGCCTCACGTGAAGTAAAATCTAATCTGCAACCCATAGGTGCAGGTTTACCTCAAGGATCTATTCTCAGGCCTCTGCTGTTTATTATCTTCATCAGTGATCTACCTAGAATATGCTCTACAGGTGTCCATCCTATACTTTTTGCAGATGACACCAACTTCTTGGTCTCTGATTCCACCAATGAGGCTATGTATGCAAAGTCTAACTCCACTCTATCTTCAATGATTGAGTGATGTTGTGGAAATAATTTAATGTTAATAAAACAGTACTTATACAACTTATCAGTAGTAGAAAGCCAAGAAGAGCCAAGGCTTCTACTGAAAATTGAATCTCATTCAATTCAACAAGTTGAGGATACCAAATTCCTTGGGCTCAATATTGATGCTAAATTTAACTGGTACCACCATATTGACCAAATTAAAAAAAAAAAAAATTGGGAAATGTTCAACAGCAATGTTAATATCTACAAATACAGAACAAGAAACTATCTTGGACTGCACATGTACCACAATAGATTAAGAATAAACAATCAAGGCCCCTATTGCATGGCTGTGAAATGTTATAACTAATTGCCATACTGTATAAAGTCTATTGATAGTTTTAAGAAAGCTGATTTTTACATGTTGATAAATGAATGCTTTTATTGTATTAATGATTTTTTCAGTGGAACATATTGATTATGTTTTAAGACTCGTCCTATATTTGTACTCCACAAATCATTATGGGAAAGATAATAATAATTAAAATAAAGCATAAGAGACTGCATAAATTTCAGGCTAAATGATCAAAAAATGCCTTATCCTTAAAGTTGGAAGATATTTTTCTTTTATTCAATGTTGGTTTGATTATAAACAACACACCTGGCAATTCAGATCCAGCTCTCCTAATATGCAACTGTCATTCAAGCCATCCAATAAAACGGCCTTAATTTAACCACTACATTACAATTTTGAATTCATACTGCACTATGAAAACAAAAAATATTGAATCAACATGATAATGAAAGGCAATAGATAGTCCTTTACACATGGCAGAGCTGCTCTCTTCTGACTTGGATCAGACATATTTCAGTGTTATTTGTACTTAAACCATCAACTTTGAATGTCTTTTTGAAAAGCAATTTCACTGGAATTAGTTCCAAATCAAGAAAACACATCCAAAGTGAAGTTAAGTAATCCAATATCATCACAATGGTACAAGTATTAGATAGAAGGTTTCACAGATACCGTATTTAAAGATTTAACCCTTAATGAGTGTCGTGCAATTTTTTTGTCACAACCAGTGACATGCAGTAAGGGAGACAACAAATTATTTAATGTTAAAATACTGACTGAATTTTACTTTTAACAACATTTAAAATTTTAAACATCTTATCTGTTAATCATTAATTTGGATTTTAATTTCGTTTTATGTTTATAACAAAACATTTTCAATTATAAATCATCATTTGAACAAAGTAAAAAATTTTAAAGAATTTTTTAAATTGTGTCACATATCTATAATCAGCAATTTTCTTTAATAATGCCTTTTATGTAATTTTTGGTATATTGAATAATTAAACCTTGTAAAAGCATTGTATTCATTGCATTTTTCATTGAAAAGAAAACATGACATGGCCTCACAGACTTCTCATGAAATTTAATTGCAACATCATACTAATATAAGAGAGACGAAATTTGAAGATTGCTATATAAAGGCATCTAAGAAGGTAACAAAAAATTACAGATTTGTTGAAAATCAAATACGTTTATTATCTACAATTTAAAAATTGATGCAGTCCCTGAGGCTGAACATCACAGGTTAAGGGTTGAATACATTTATTTGATAAAGCTATAAGAGAAGATACTTCAGTAACAATTACTCAAGGTGTTGTTGATTCTAAAAAAAGGAATGAACATGATGATCCTATCCTACTCTTTGAAACTTTTAGTAGCAGTAGTTAAAAGTGCTTTCATAGCTAAGGTCATTTGTCACATGAGAGCTATCACCAGAGATCAAACCCAGAAAATCATAAACTGGCACTAACACTCACATAGAATGCAAAATGAATTATGTTGTATGAGCAGCTTTCAAATATCTTAAGAATCAATAGGTGATAATGAATCTATTGGATGGCTTAAAAAAGTTTTGGGAAGCTAACCAACTTTGAAAGAACCCTGTTAATAGGTTCTGATGATGTAAAATGCAACCTAAGCGTTGTGCTCAATAGACTATACACCTGTTTTCCTCTTAATTCAAAGATGAAATCTTTTTATTTTCAAACCTGGAGGAAGATTAAGAATCTTATGGTTCAATGAGAAATGTGGTTGGCTTAGCAGAACTTTTCTTAAGTATTGACTTAAGTCAGAAATGTAAATAAGGAGAAGTTCAAAATTCTTTGAAGAGAAAACTACCACTGAAGAAACAAAAAAACAAATTAAATGACAGAGTCAAAGTAGTCGAAATTAGAGTATTTCTCACATGATGTTAATATTCTTTCTCTATAGATTCCAAAATTTTCTCTCAGGGTTGGTTAAGTGGAATCAAAAGACAGAAAAAGAGTCAGCAAAAAGATTTAATAGTCAACTGTGAAAAGTAAAACTTTAAAGATACATAAAAAATCCTAATATTCATAAAGCAGAAATAATTAAATTGGATTACATCCATTTTGAAACATTGTGAATATCAAATATCTTTCCTTTTACCATGTAATTAGTAGAGAAATTCTTAATTCTTCCATAACTTGAACTATTAATGTGATCACACAAGGAAATCAAATCTAGATATAATTACTAGGCAAATCTGCCAAGTTCTGATGAAAAAATGTTGATATATATAATTGATAAAGAATAATTTAAAATTACAAAATTTCTAATAATTACCTTCCCTTGCATAAAAAGCTACCTTTAATTTTCAGAATGTATTGAAAATAAGCAAACACAAGGGAAATGTCTCCCCTCTAAGGACTCCAACCTGATTTGCAGTTGTAAGAGAGTAATTTTAAGCACTTAATCCCGATTTATTATTTTGCAAAGAGCAGGCAAGAAAATTACAACAGTTTGCCAACATCTGTTGGCAAACAATGATCACATAAAATGGGGAATCAGCTTCTTTACAAGACAAATAATTTATTAATTAAGTATTAATTTTTTAATATATAACTANACTACTAAATCATTGACTAAGACAAAAAATTTACAAAAACAATTAATAGCCAGGGATTTTGGGGAAAACAAAATGGCCAGGGATTTTGGCTCACAGGTTAACTAAAACCTGTAAAGATGGGTTCCCGAGGTAAAACGGTATAACAATAATCAGTGTAATCACTAACATCTTTGGAATATATTCACCTTGATCATGACAAAGCAACACATGTCCATAGGCAAAATAAGACTTATTAAATCTCCTGTATGATCATATGTTAAGACAGTGATTTTTCATTGAAACCACTAAATTTTACATCTAGAAAAATTGTCTTCTTTTCAAAAATACTATCAAATTTTATCATCACTTTTTAAAATGCCCCCACCCAACTATTCATAAGAGAAAATGAACAAGCTCCATTTTAACAATTGTCTTTCTTGGTCAAGGAGATTGGTTGATCATTACCAAAAAATCTTCATTTTTACAAGGATTCTTGAAATGTATAAATCACAAAGAATAATCTATAGAATCTTTGTTCCATTTCCCTTCTTTTGGTGCTTTTCTCATTTTCATACAACTTCTTACAGATTGATTACTTAATTCTGGTAACATCTGGTGGTATCTATTGATGCTGTTGAATGAAAACAAAATTGACTCCACCCACCAAAAATATTTTATTTTAGAATAAATCTAATGGCTAATGACTAATCAATCTGGCTAGAAGGCCAAATTGCAGTGAAAATAAATAAATAATCTCCACTCTCTCCTTTGCAATGGCCAAGACTGAACTGAGGAAATGAAAAAATCAGGTATCAACATATTAGATTGTGAAAACTGCAAAGATGTTACATAAGTCAAAGTGGAAGATGTTTTTAAACGCCGTAGAACATTACACTTACTTTTTAGAGAAATTCCTACTTTGCCACTCATCTCAATGATAGCAATTGCAATGCAACTTTTTCCCCTACTATCTTCAACGTTGGACATGAAGGAAAGACACTTGACCTGTTCGAGCTTCACCCCCACTTTAAGTTCGCTGGACATGTTTTCTAACCCATCTTACTAATGTCTCAACTTCCCTTTCTCTTCAATGGAAATTTCTTCTACTCTTTTCTTTCTAATGCTCAAACCCTTTCTTCCCTCCCAAACTCACTGCTTCCCACTTCTTTCGGATAAAAGTATATATTGTCTTGCATTTCCTCCAGTTGCCTGAAGAACAACCTCAAAACCAGCAGTGTTTTCCTCAAATATCTTTTTCTGTAGATGAAGTCAATTTTTTTCCCCTTGAATTAAATGCTACTTCCCATAATGCAAAATAAATAACCTGCAAAGATAGAAGTATAATTTACGTCTCATAGGAATGCTTCGACTTGTTGGTGTCAAACCAGGGATAGTTGGATTCATAAAAAGAAGCCTATTGATGCATGAAAGACATTTAACGATCTTTTATGTTCAAAAGTAAACTTCAAGTATACAAATCATAAGGGTACACACACAGACTTTCTACTGCATGAACAAGAACAATATAGAAAAAGGCAGCTTCTTTCTGCAGATCAGCAGGTTCTTAAGTTTATGGCAATCATTTCACACACAAAACCATGAGCAAAAATATCAGTGAGCAGCCAAGGGATGTACAGATCTGCAAGCCAACTGTTTTTTTTTGTAGAACAATTTTTAATTGAAGATTAATATTAGGTCAATAATATTTGCCTTGCTAAATTTTTCAAATATTTTAACATCTTCCTATTTGAAACTTTCTGGTTTTGCAAAACTTGGCAGTTGTTTGATCAAATTTGCTCTCACCTCGTTATCAGTAATATAAAACTTTTAAGGAAGAAAAATTTAAGAAATATAAAGGAGAAAAAATGAACGAACATACCTAAACATGAAGTTGCAATCAATTGAAAACCCTGTCATCAATGGAGCTCATGCCAGGAAGGTTAGATAAGATGAACACTTAACTGAAATACAGCTAAAAGATGGTCCAAACAAAAATTGACAATCTCAAAATTTATCAAGATGCACAAAAAAGAACTGATTACTATACACAACAGAGCATTTATTAAGTTAGGAATTATAAATGGATGCAAATAAATAAGTTTATAAATAATAAAGTTTGAAAATTTATTCAATGCTGACACTAACAATACAAGAAAATGAAATCTGAAGTTGAAATCTGTATACACAACTGTTCTTCGTATGAAGTAAGTACGAGTAGATAAAGCAAAAGGATACATCGACGAACTGAGAATACACGTCATTTATACTCACATCATGATAAACCATGAATTATCTTACTCCACATACGTATGACTTCATTATCATTCAGTTTCAGTACAATAGAAATTCCTGTTAATGTGAGATATACATAAAAACTGGAAGTTAAAAGTTGAACAAAACCAACTCCAAATAATTAAGGTGGTGGTTCCAACTCTGATGCAGGAGTATCGACCTCCTCATCATTGTAAATGTTCTCAGCCATTTGCCAAACCTGCATTATATTATCCTCCGACACAGAGCAAATGACCCAAGGCTCATTCGGATTCCACGAAAAGTCTGAAATTTTCGCAGTGTGACCTCCGTGGATGAAGAGAAGCTCTGGAGGTCCGTCCTCGGCATCTTCCCCGCTCTGCTCCTCACCAATCTTACTGAGATCCCACACGTGAAGACGACGGTCTGTGCCACTGGATGCAATTATGGTCTCATTATGTGGAGACCACTGGACTTGGAAAATTTCATCCTTGTGAGATTCAAAGGAATGCAGTTTTAATTTAAGATTCCTCAAGTCCCACAAAGCAACTGTCTTATCGGCACTCCCAGTGGCTAGAATAAATTCGGAGAACGGATTGAAAGAGAGGCAGTTGACCTCAGCTGTGTGCGCGTCCACCGTATGAGATGGTTTGCTGATGGTGTTACAGCGGGTGTCCCAAATCATGAGCTTTTGATCGTCAGCAACCGAGCCGAACAGACTCTCGTGAAGAAGATGCCAGGCAACGTCTTCAACGACAGCGGTGTGACCGGTAAAGATGGTCTTAGCATCGATGATTCCTGGCTCCTTGGGAGTGGCATTGATATCCCACAAGCAAATGGTATGATCATCGGAAGCACTCAAAAGGTAGCCATTCAAATTCGGATTCCAGGACAGCCCGTACCCTTCCTTCTGATGACCACGGAGTCGCAAGTCCGGACGACATTCGCCGCTTAAATCTGGCTTCGATGGGTGCTTGGTGTAATCAAAAACTAATACATCGCTGGAGGGAGTTTTAGTTGCTATCACACAGGGATTTTGAGGCATGTAGCGAGCCCTATTCACTTCTCCTTCGTGATTTATTTTAATTTCAATATCGATTTTTCCACTAACAGAACCAAACCCTCCAAACTCCCCCTTTTCATTGTCGTAATGCGAAGCATCAAACTGAGCATCCTCATTAGGAAGCTGAACACTGGCTATCAATAAGTGGTTTTGCTCGTCGGAGGTGTGAGTGCCGAGAATTAGTCTATGAACGGAATAATCCTTCCCTTCCGGACGAGTAACATCTGGAAGCCACTGAGCAGTAAGTGATGGCCATTCCAAAGCATGTGTCATCACAAGATCATAAAGAAATGGAGTGTTTTTCTTCCATATCTTGTACTCTTCGTTAATAACTCTCTCCTCGACAGCATCGTCGAAAGTCTCACCATCCTTGTCGCCCATTGTGAACGATGTGAAAATTCACGCTGAGCTTCCTTCTCAGTGCCCCTGATAAGATTGAAATCACCTTAGAAAAGGAGATTGTTTTCACTGGTAACCGACCTGTAAGAGCAGAGAAAACAATTTAATTGTGCAAACCATAACAGCGCGCCATGAAACATTTTTTCTTGCCTACAACGATTTCTGTATTTCACCTTGAAAATGTCGAAAATTTTCAACTTAAACTTAACATTATAAAAGGTGGTAAGCAAATGAATAACCTTTCTTACCGAATACGGTCGTTTACTATAAAACGCCAAGGTACTAGCCACACCACGACCAACCACACTGAATACCGCCAAAACGGACGCTTGGTTGGCATTAACGCTACCTATCGGTTGAGTTTCACGGTTTCATCGTTTTGCCGGTTTTGCCAATGAACTCAACAGATGAAGAATGATTCAACGGGCGTCCATTGAACCAATTGCTGTAAAAGGCGCACTTATGAAAATACGATGATAATATCTTAAAATAAAAGCAGTAAATGGCACTTAATAGATGAAGTTGAGTTGAAATTAGAAATTCAAGGAAATACTAGAGAAATTTTCGGAAAAGAAGGAAAATTATTCTAAACTATCTTCTCTCTATTCTTCATTTCCTATGAATTCCTTTCCCGGCTACATAATATTAAATACTGAAACGCTGCTCGGTAATTGGATGGGAAAATTACAAATAAATACAATTGAATTCAGGAACAAATATTAATATTTACATAGAATCAGATTTATCTGAGTAGTTAATCAAGTAAGATTCTGGATGAGAAAAGAGTTCTAAGTTAGAGAAAATATGAAATGCCTAAAATTTGAAAGCCCAGAACATTTTATTAAATACATTTCACTAAATATGTCAAAATAGAAGAAAGAAAATTTTGAAATTAACGAACTCATTTACAAGCTTCATAATAACTAAGATCTGTTGCTTTAGGTTAATTGAATTTTTCTGATATTATTCAGGCAAATAAAAATAAATAAAGTACACCTAATTGAATAGTTGGAGCACTTGTTTATGATGGCTTGTATTATAATGATAATTTTGTGTCTTATGATAATTTTGTAGTCTCCTGTTTAAATTAAATACAGCACATTACAATAGGGAAGGGCAAATTTGTTTTGTTGGTTTGAATCAGCAATAGATGGGGATAACAATTTTGGAAGGCAATGAGTCCTTGCACACAACTTGACTGAGCTCTCAAGCATATCCATTTCTGAACTATAAGTAGTACTGTTAAAATTGCTGTGACAGCTATGGTCATCTCGCACTTATACCCAGGGTTTGATTCCAATGGAAATAATGGAACCTAGGGCAGCTTTCACCCAAAGTAAAAGTGCTACCCACTTGGTGATCTGGGAGCCTCATTCTTAACTATTCCCAGGGATAGAAATCTACTAAAGAGGGTCTAGAAGCATATATATGCACCTATTCGCCAGGGGGCCTTTTCTTCATTACCTCTGCTCATACAATTAGTAATTGCTAATTAATAAAGAGTGATATTTGATAAACAAATTTTTGCTAATATACAGCTACCCACCACAAAAAAATTACTTTCTAAAACAATCTCAACCCATTTTCTACGCATCTACAGAACCGCCAGCCCTTTTGGCCACCTCTGACTATTCCCATATTCAATCTTGTATTCTTTCCTAGGGTGATTACCTTAGAGGTATCTAAAGAAATCCTCTTGTTATGGGTGTGGAATTCCTTGCTACTGGATTCTAGTGGGTATGCTTACAAATTATTAATGGAAATGATTGGCTTCAAATCACAAATGGTAAAATTTTAAAGTGAATATAATCATGGAAATCAATATTTGGCCATCTAATAATAATAATATTTATTTATTGCGGGTCTCAAAAACCCAATTACCCAGTATAAATTCAAAATACATTTTGTTACAAATATAAAAATACAGAGATACAAATCACATAGTATACATAAAAAGGGATACAATTAATGGTATCAACATGTATAAATACATAATGTTCTGAAAATATTTATAAATTAACATAGTAAAAACATAGTGTCAAAGTTTAGTAAAGTCTTTTCTTAAGTTGAAGCGTAGAAGAATTAAAGTAATCAAAATTAACCTCATTCGCATCTCTCATAAACTTTGATAATAGCATAAAAAAGAGAAGTTCTGTTTGTGATAAACAACCTGGAAAGAAACTATATTTCTGATATCTCTTTGGGAACATTGATATTAATGTGTGAAAGCAATTCTGGTGAGTCAATGAAGTTTGTTTAATAATTTGTGAAGAAAAATTATTCCAAATATCCTTCTGTTCTCTAATGTTTCCATATCTAGAATAATTAGTCTATCTTCATAACCGAGACGGGAAAATTTAAAACAATAAGCGAGGAATCTTGCAAATCTTTGTTGTACCTGTTTGAGAATTTGTATATGTTCTTTATAAAATGGAGACCAGACAAGACAGCCATATTCAGGAATTGGCCTTACCAGAGTACTGTATAATAACTTAATGCAATTAATGTTTCTAAAAACCCTACTGAATCTCCAGATAAAACCTAACATCTTTATTGATTTTGTCTTAATCATGATTTAATGCGAGGTGAAATTTAATTTTGAATCAAAGATCTTCAGGCCCTTGATATGATTAACTCTTGCTAGGGACCAAAAATAATAACATACATGAACACTTATCAATATTAAAAGGTAAGAGATTGATTTCACTCCAAGATAGCAGCCTGTCTAGACAGGATTGTATTGAATAACACTCATCAATAGACTTAATAAATGAGAATATTTTGAGGTAATCCGCATAGAGCAAAAATCTCAACGGCGAAATAACTTGACAAATAACATTGATAAATATATTAAATAATATAGGTCCTAAATGGGACCTTGAGGTACTCCAGATGAAATCTGATATACATTGGACTTTGTAAAATTAATTTTAACATATTGCCTGTAATTTGTTAAATAACATTTTAATCGACATAAGAGATTACCATGTACACCCAGTGCCTCTAATTTCCTTATCAGTATAGCATGATTCACCTTATCAAAAGACTTGCTGAAATCTAAATAAATTACATCAGTTTGTCCCCTTTGTTCCATAACCAATTTGTCCCCAATGTCCCAGTCATGTCACTATTTTTCACACATGTTATTCCTTGGGATTTAGCCGCACAACTTCAATGTGCAAAGTTAACACCTTTACCTCAATCCGTCCACAATGAATTTCTGTAGTATCAATAAATTGGTGTTAGTACTCCTAACACTGTAAAATCCATGTTGGTTTATGTTTATAATATATTTGAGTAAAGGTGATAACTTGTCTACCACAAGGCTTTCCAATATTTTGGTCAGAAAAGACTGGATAACTATTGGATGGTAGTTTTTGATGTTATTCTTATCACCACTTTTAAAAATGGGAACTTCTTAATACATATTTAGAACATCAGGGAAAACACCAGTTTGCAATGACCTATTGTACAATATGTAAAGGGGATATGCAAGAGATTCTCTACAAAATTTGATAAGCTTAAGTGATATCTCATCTGAGCCTGAACCTTTTCTGACATCATATCCTTTGAGTTTATGAAGTATGTATATCATTAACACTCACTGAAACCTTTGAAATTGAGAGAGGAGTGTCCTGGAATATATCTGTGTAGGTAATTTGGTTAATCTTCAAAAACAATGTAGAGAAATGTTTTGCAAATAAATTAGCAATATTAGCATCATTCTTAGCTGTAGTATTATCGTGGTATTATCTAAAAACATACAATTTGGTAGATGATGAGATTTCTTAGTAGTATTTACAAATGACCAGAAATTATTAATATTCAAAAAACTGAATCTTCAATCATGTGTGTGAAATTCTTGAAGCACTGTTTTGAGAAAAATTTACATTCACTTCTACAGTCCTTAAAAGCTTGGTAATCACTAGATTCTCCTGAAGATCTGTACTTATTATGAAGAATGATCTTTTTTTAAGAGAGTTTTAAGTTCCAGAGTGAACCACTTAGGGTACTTAGATGAGTAAACTTTTATTAGAGGCGTGAAACACTTACCTATATCCAAAAACAATATGTGACAGGTTAAAAATGCCTCATCAATGCCTGATTAAACTGACACAAGATGTTCATTAATGCTAACAAAGTTGCTGTTTTTATAAAGTAAGTTACTGAAAAGTCATCAAATTTGGCCCCATTAAGAAGTTTGACTAGGATTCTAATACATGGATGGTAAGCATCACACTCCAACGTTGGCAGGTCATTTAATGCATTAGATTCTGACCTGACAAAGATTAGATCCAACATCTTCCCAAAGGTCTTACATATTTTGTTGATTTAATGTCTCTGTCAAGCCAAATCTCAGTGAAAACAATCACATCAAACAAACTAGTAGGAACGGTTGAAGCTAGATACAACAATTTGGTACATAAACCACGCACATTCTGGTACTATAAAGACAGTTTATCAAGCTTCCTGGTTAATGCCCATTTTTGGAACGATTTTAGGAATCCCTTTAAAATATCTGATGGTAATTCATTAGATCTAATACCACTTCTGTTGCCAATGATATGCCTTTGCAGTTGTTGCTAAATCAGGATAAGCTTTTTTTATTTAGAAAAATTTTTCAAATCACCGAAGAATGAGGACTGTGAATATTAATTATAGTATACTCTTCATGTTTTGTGGGAATAACTACCTTGCATGGACAGGACTTGCAAGTTTAAGCACCAAACATATTTCATCAATGCCTTCCTGACTAGCACATTCATTCAGGGTGTTTTAAATTATCTCATGAAGTGGAACAATCTGAATAAGTGAATATGCAATGAGGCAGAATGAAATGTTATATGAAAAAATATTATATATTATACATAATATATTTTTGTTTTCTCCGCTTAATAATAAATAAATGATCACTCAAAATTTTATTTCTCCTGAGTGGGATTTGAAACCTTTCAATCCACCTTGCTTCACTATCATTTTTAAGCTCTAATAGCAAAATAATAAGTAAACAAGTTAATTAATTACTTTTGTCAAATAGGCATCAATTAGTAAAAAGTTCATGCTTTCAAATGAAGATAGTATCCTTGCCGGATACATTACATAGAATATGCTGACTTAAAACTACATTATATGTTAAATTTAACATTTAATATGTATGAGATTAAATTTGAACTTAATCTAATCTAATACTTTACATATGTACAAACATATTTGCTGAGTTATTTACTGATATAAACTGAGTGGCTAAAAAACATTTTATATTTCATTTTGTGGTTTCTTGATCAAATGCAGGAATATAATGATGCTCAAAAGATATATTCTTTATAATAATGAATACAAAAAAAGACAAGCTTTGTCATTATCAATGTAGCCAATTTTATTTTTCGGAAGCCAATGTTTCCATCTCCATATAAGAGTTGCAATGACATTTTAGGTTGTCTTCTTCTTCATTCTAGACTGTGAGGAATCCTTAAATATTTGCCCCTTTTTACATTATTAATGATTCCTACTGAGCAAATTTAATCTGGGGATGTAACTAGCTTCCAAAGTTGCACCTTCAACTGCAGGAGGAATTTCTCATAATTTTATATATTTGTTTCAATGTCAATCTGAATTTTAACCAATTATGATGAAAAAAAGTAGATAACCTCTACTGATATGATCCGCAGGATGTTGCTCATAACCAAGAATCATATACCTTCAATATCATGAATCTGAAAAGTACTTTGAAAATTAGTTCTACATTGTAAACACTTCATGTATTCAGGCTGGTTGCAGGTGATATGTGTGTAGAGTCAATCATCAGTTGGATTGAGGGTTAGTTAGTTACATCTCTGCCCCCCAAAATTTAGCCTGTCGGCCAAATCCTACTGGCAAAAGCTTTACACACATTAAATAATATTTTCTAATGAGCCCCATGGTATATATTTTTTCTCATTTGATTATTAGCATGCAAATTTCATGTTTTCTTTCTTTTTAGTTTCTTAGAAGCACAATCTATTCTACTAACTGTGAAATAGGCCAACCTTAAAATACAAAATTTCAATGAAAATATATAGATAACTAATAAAGGAGAGTCATCTCAACATGGTTTTAGATGTAAGTGCTCCACCCCTACTGCTACCTATCAGCTTCTCCACCAGATTATCAATGCATTGAATAATAAAGAATTTGTCTTAGGTACCTTTTCTGACCTTAGTTAAGCTTTTGATACCATAAATCACGAAATTCTATACATGAAACTTAATAATTTGGGCATTAATGGTATTACACTGAAATGGATCAAGTCCTTTTTAACTGGTCGACAGCAAACTGTGAAAATACCCAATCTGACAGAAAATGTCAGACATAATGTATACTTCAAGCCTCTGTCCATAACTTCTGGAGTTCCCCAAGGATCTGTTTTAGGGCCTCTTTTATTTATCATATTTATGAATGATCTACCAAACACCCTATGTAATACAAATTTCGTACTCTATGCAGATGATACTTCCACTATTAACCGCTCTAAAAATATCAATGACCTATATTTTAATGCAATCCATTCAATAGAATCAATGGCCAAATAGTGCTATGACAATAGTCTCCATTTAAATGATAAACAAAATGTTCCTACAATTTCATACTAAAATTTCTCCTTCCAGTACTCTTCTGAAAATAAACAACAGTAGCATTTCCAGTTCTGAGTCAGTTAAATTCCTCGATCTATACATCAGTGATAATCTTGATTGGTCTATTCATATTAATCAACTCACTTCCAAACTCTCATCAAATATTTTTCTTATTCGAAAGTTAGTCAACATAGTGCCTCATGAATCACTTACTGCCGTTTACTATGCGAATATCTATTCTCACTTGGCCTATGGAATCATATTCTGTGGTAACTCATCAGCAGCTAATAAAGCCTTCTCAGCTCAGAAGAGGGCCATTAAAGCACTCCTCAATGTTTCAAGCAGAACACCTGGACTCCCACTTCTTCAGTTTTTAAAATTTTTAACTCTTCCCTGCCTTTACATCCTATCCTGCCTCATGTTTGCAAAGAATAATCTCCATCTTTTCCCTTTCAACTCCAGCATACACAGCCATTTTATATGACCACTCACTCACCCTTTCCCTTAAAGCCCCACAACACTCCATTTCCCAAATCTACAATAAACTTCCAGAGAATATCAAAGGCTGCTTTTCCCATAAGTCCTTCAAATTGCATGCTATAAAGCTGTTAACACAAAAGGCCTATTATAGTGTCCACGAATATCTCAATGATAATTTGTAAACTTTCTTATTTTAATTTAATTTAATTTTATTGCTAAAATTTAGATGTTTTTCATTGTTTATGATTTATTTTGTTTTATATGTTAATATATGATCATGAATTTATGACTTGAACTTGTGACAATGCCTATACTTCTATATGTAGTCTTGGGTGAAATAAATTTTGAATTTGAATTTGAGAGAGTTATGGTGAACCCTATTAAAATGAATTACAAATATTTTTACAAAGTAACAAAAAAATTTCCTGGCCCCTGAAGTTTGCAAATAAATTCACACAACATCGCATGTCTTAATCAGTATGAAAGTTATGCTAATTTTTACCAGGAAGCATAGTTTGTCCTTATTTTAGTAAATTAACATATGCCTGTGTTAGGAGGGCATGTTTAGCTGCAGAATAATGAAACTCTAATATGGACTACGGCCATATGCAGATGATCTGAACAAAAGTTAACAATTGCCTTTATATTTTTGCAGAGAGAAGTCTTCTAGCTGTTTTCATTAGATTTTCATCAATTACTTCTATTTTCAATGGTGAATTATACTACATCATGTAAAAACAAAGAACAAATGTTAACTTTAACTAGGAACACACAACCAATATAAATCTTAGTGTGTTGCATTACTGCATTGTCACATACTCCACACACAAACAAATGCTTCTAGAACAAAAGAAAGAAAAATGTGGACAGTTACAAATTGCAAAAGGAAAGTATTCCTAAGATTTGAGGAAGTGTTTAGTCTTTAGCCCTTTATTACTTGGGAATATGAATTCCAAAAGATTCTAAAGTAAAAATAAATCACTTGAAACAGTGTTGCAGAATTTGGTAATGACCAAAAATCTTAAGACCTGATTTATATGCAAGATATATATTAAAAGAAATAAAAAAAAATTTCAGGAGTCCACCTAAACATAAAATCAACCTTTAGAGTACACAAGTGGTGTACTCATAAAGGTTTTTTGGTGTTTTGTTTTAAGAGGGTGGTTAGATAAAAATGTAGTAAGATTAGAAGATAGTCTTCACAATCAGGCCCACAATGGCTTTCAATATGCTGACATGGCCTTCCATAGAAAAGTCTTTTTACCTCTGATCTAACTTGACAGATTTTGCAAGAGGGATGCTGAAAAATCTAGGTCTAACGTAATTAGATTCTAATATACCTTCTATGGATAACAATTGGGCTGCAATATCTCTTCATCAGTGGACTCTAATAAGGTAAGGATTATAGCTGGAAAGCAAAACAGACATAGTTGTTTATTTCCTACATAATGGCCACAAAAGTAATTTTGTTTTTTCCTTTTCGTAGCAATGAAAACTACATTATATTTTCCATTTCATTATATGTTACAACGAAATAGAAAAGAAATACTTTTTTGCTTGTTAATACTCTAAGCTTGTTTATCACTTCCTATTTGAAATTAATACTAATGTATATCTGACATTACAAATATGCTTAATATTCTGAAAATTTGTAGCAGAATTAGTTATTTTTTGGATCATGCATGCAAATCAGGAAGTACCCTAAATTTAAAAACGAAGATTCATTGATCTGTCCTGTATTGAAAGAAATATCCTAGTGTAATAAAATTCTGTGCTAGTCCTAAACATCTGCCTAAGTCTGCCAGAGCAGCATTTCCAACTTTTATGGGACAATGTCTAACTCCCCATCTCCTTAAGACAGCTAAGTCCTGCTAATAGAGTAGGCTTTTCTCTTGATATCCCTTGGATAATGGAACCTTAGCAGTATGGAAAGCTTCAAATATGATCTTAGTAACTTAGAACTTAGTGCACTACATAACTCGAAAGCTCTAAAACCACGAATTGTTACATAAAGAATGCCTAAGTTTGGGAGAAAATTTATTGGTTGATTACAGAAAGGACAAACAAATTTGCATCCCACAACTTAAGTTCTCAAATTTAAAATTTCTACTGAAACAAACAGTAGTAAAGTTTGATAGACAGCAATATTTAAATTAATAAATAATTGCACCATTGAATAAATCAGGTGTCATAACACAGATATATTGAGGACCCAATTGGGTTATATACCATTAATGGTTAAGGCAGATATCAAATAGATAAAAATAATAGTGAATGACTGATGTAAAATTTCTTTAAGGAGAAGATACTTTGAGAAAACGAATCTGAAAATTAGATATTAGAACATAAATTTAACATTATAATTTTTATAGCTGTGTTTTGAAATGAAATAAATTTTGTGTATAAATTAAACAACATCATAATGAACAAATAATCATAGCTATTTACAATGGAAATTATATTAATTTATAATTATAATCATTTGAATAGTGGATATAGAAAATTTGATTTTTAATCAATAGCCAACTTCCTAAAAGACCCCTCCATCCCAAATAGTTCACTTTGGGCATTTCCTTTGGAACCCACTCTCAAATCTTCATTTGTCCGTAGGTGTTCTTCTTCCTTGAACCAATCCAGGTATTTTGTTTCCATCAGATGTTGGAAATCAGCTGAAAAATATAACCCACACAATTGATAACTACTCTCTTCATGTTTTATTTTGACAAAGATGCTATTCAGTCATTATGCTACTCAAATCAAAGTAAAATAAGAAAAAGTTGATTGCTATCAATTAATCAATTGAGTAACATAAGGCTCGTGGGCAGCCACGATAATGTAGGACAGCCAAGTGGGTAGCATATTTGCTTTTGGTGAAAGTAGTCCTGGCTTCCATATCCAGTGGCACTTAATTTGCATGAAATTGCCTCAGCTGTTACAGCACTTTCAAAAGTACTACTCACGTAATACAGTAATATTTAATTTAATTTACAAAGAAAATTAGTGCTTTTCCTTACTGAACCAACCAAATGTTTGGTATTTCTTTTATTATCTTACCATGTAATTCTGGAGTTGGTTTGTCCTTCCCACCATAATCTTCTGGAAGTATATCTTTGGGAACATCCTTATAGATTCCATCTAACCCTTTACTGTGAAGTTGTAGCTACAAATAAATTGAATAAAGAATTTCATTGTTTTTTTTTCAAGGATTATCACTATCCACAACATAATTATTAGTAGGTGTTACTTGTAACTCAGCAATTTTTTGGTCTCAGAACAGATGGAAAAACAGCGAGATAGTTTGGGAACAAAAGCTTTCATGAAGCATGGAAGGCCTTCCCCAAAATTAAATGCAGCTTTTTTCTCCTCTTGAAACTCAGTAAGATTCATAATAATTTATTTCTAAGTATTATTGAAAATGTCATGTGGAACTTGGATAATTACAACTGTATGATTTCCACTTGTTGAATGACTAAAGGGACAATATAACCCATTATGGAACTCATCATGAACAATATCATAAATGTATGAATAAAAACTACAGTTGAAGGCTTTGAAATTTATCAAAAGATAGTGGACACAGAATTTGGAGGGCATCATTTAAAAAAGGTTGCAGCCGAGGCACTCAACCAAAAAGGAGCTCTGGCTGCAAGTTAATCTATACAACATGATGGCCAAAGATGATTCTATAATTCAAAGTCTCAGAATTTTATGAGACAACTTAATCATATCAGATACACTTGTAGAAAAAAAATATTCATATTTTTCTACAAGTAAAAATAATTCAGATGAGAGAATTTATAATATTCAAATTCTGAAATGGGTAAGCTGAATCATGGTGAAGTGATAGCAGGGTATAGAAAGCACAAAACATTTGTTAAAAAGCTTAATTGGAGGGCAGAAAGCAACTGTAATGCATTAAATGTAAAATACAAACCATATCAATCATTTCACTCCTCATTAAAGGTTTCACCAAAGCTAATATTCTATCCATGAATGATACACAGTTGATTGCATGGATAGCCTTCAGTCTCACTGGATGAGCATCCTAAAAAATGAATCAATCAAAAGGATGGATAGATATCATAACCTTAGCTCATTCAGTCTCCAGAAGGAAAACTCTTAAGTTTAATTGCAACTTTTGATTTATATATATTTATATATAATGGT